>SNQJ01S0063075.1:56568-74657 GCA_010110895.2 Picea sitchensis | reverse complement strand
CCTAGAACCTAACTCTAACACATATAGTAACTAAGGTCTACCCCCTTTGGCTTCTCTAGGAGTAAGCCTAGACGAAAGAGGTTCCGGTCAAAGTGACAGCGTGGGCTGTGAACCTAGTCATTGTGCCTCCAAGGACACACTAAGTGAGCCGGACTTAGCTCACGTTTGCAAGTGTGTATAAGGACGGCAACAAACACCTTGTAAAATGTGCCCAGAACAAGTTGATGTACCCTCTTCCTGTACGATCGACCTCCTTCAGAAAACTCGGAAAACAAATTGCCTCGAAAAATGTGCAGCAAGCTGCCTCGATTTCTGTGCCCAAGTTTGCTGTTGTATGGCTTGTACGGATCCATACAGTATGACCTGTACCAGCAAAACAGAGCAGCACACCAAAACAAAAATTCCCTCCTTGGGATTTGTGCCCTAGCTCTCTTGGGAAACGTGCCCTCCTTGTTGCCCTCTTTCCTCTCTTAAGCTAACTCAAAAATTTCTCTTGCTCCTCTCAATGTGTCTTGCACACTACCCAATGCATTCTTTTATAAATTTGAAAATGACATTTTCCCTCCAAAGTGTCTTTTCACCTTCCCCAATCTTAAATCCAAAGGCCAATATCTAATCTTGCCTTTGCAAGATCAAGGGTCATGATTCATTCCCTCCAAAATGAATCACTTAAAATATTAAAGTACATTTCACTTTATTACATAAGTGCACTTTATGAAATAATGTCACTTTAAAATTAGAAGGTACACTTTATTAAAAAGTCACTTTAATAAAAGAACCACTTTACAACTTTATAAAAACTCATTACAAAGTTAAGTGCCTAGTAGTGTCAACATAAGGTAACATCCGCATACAAGACAAAACATGCGGAGTACCTCCCGAGCTAAAAAGCTAGCATTTTATCCCAGATTTTTGAATTTCCAGCAAGCTGGAAACTGTAAATCACTTCGAATAATAATGAAAATTTAAATAGAAGAGAAAAAGGAAAGGGTTTGTGAAATAGTACATTGTTTGGCTTAACCCTTGAATGAGGGTTTCACTTACCAATGAAAAGCTATTGCTGCCAATGCAACTGCAGATCTGTAAAACCCTTGGACAACTCCTTGAAATGGTTTTGAATCTGCTTTCCTGCACAACACAAGAGAGCTGCACCTTCCTTGGGCCAAATAGATAAGATTCCAACAAAAACCCAAATGAAAGACTAGCTAAAATATATAGATCTGGAGCTCATGCTAGCAAAATATTTTTGTTTTTTGGTATTTTATGATTTTTTGTTTTTATTTTTATAAAGCGGAAAAATAAAAAGAGATTGATTGAATTTTTAAATAAGTTTGTTGAAGTAGTGAGGCTTACCTCGACCTTACCTTCACCTTTGGAGCATCAGATTGCAATCACAACCCCTTCTAAATCTGCCGCAGACTTTGGACTAGGAATTGGGTTTGGAGTTGATGGACTATTGCCTCCAATCTAATCTAAAGTAGTTATATTGTTTCTGAATCTTGTCAAGAAAGCTCCTCTCTAGGATGGTCTCCAACCATTAGATCAACATGGGTGTAAAATGCAATCTCCTCCTTGTTGAAGATACCTCCTATAAGGGTTTGTCCAACCTTGGATTTGAATCACTTAACACCACCAAAGTAGAGATGAGACGGAAGTCTAGGCCTCTCTTTCCATGTGACTATGTAGCCCCTCAATTGATTGATCGAATAACATGGCAAATGAAACCAAAAGACAATGTGTACTCTATGAAGTACTTTTACCCTTAGCCAAGAAGAAAGAGAATAGAAGAATCAACCCATAAATTTGCTCACAAAAATAAAGTTCTATTGAATGGCATAAATGATCTCACAATTCAACAACAACCAAAATTGGGTAGAGGGTTTAGTCTTTTATAGTTGTTTTGGTAACGACTAGTTTTCTTTCCAAATTAAAAAAATAATTCTTTGACTTGTCATCCACAAAGGTCGGACACTAGGTCAATATATGTAAATAATTTCTTTTACATGAAAAATACCCACTAGGGGTCGATTTCTAACTGCAATACATCTCAACGGCTAGCAAAATAAACTCAACAACTGTGTGAGGAGGGGCTGATGTGGGCCGATTTACGTTTAACGTCTCCCTTATTTTGACCTCCACGTCCCATATTGACCCAATCGGTTAGCTCTTTTTCAATGGTTAAGTAAAGAGGACATTGTTTCTTGAATTGAGGCTCGATTTAATGAAAGAGGCCAAATCACTCGGGAGAAGGTGCCAACGGTTGGGTGAAGTGGGGAGACTTGCTTGATTGATCCATCGTTCCAACATCTCATTGCTTTGACTCCCAACGACAATTTTTTTCTTGAAGAAAATGCCCACGACTCAATGGAGGTGCAATTTGCATGGGAGGCAATGTTGTTTTAACTAATTGGGAATCGATTTGATCCACGACTTAGAGAATCGATGACTACCGTAGAGAACTGTGGCACCCTTATGTTTGGTAGCTACCTTAAAAAATGACGGCTCTCTTTTAGAAGTGGCATGGTTGGCACGACTCACTTAATTTGACTAAGTTCAACGACTTCTTCATATGGGTGATCACTCCTTTATTAACCACGTAAAATTACTTTAATGAAGAATGCTGGCTTAAAGGGGGGTTCGACTTCAAATTGTGAGTTACCATATAGGACAAAGAAGGGGGTGACCCCTTTCACAACTCATGTATTAACCATGTGCCCCCTCTACGATGTCACCTTTCTTAAGTGTGCCCTCTTATTATGGGTTGAAACTTTGTAAAATTTTCCTTTTACCATGATAAATGTAAAGGGGTGGCCCTTTCGTTAGAGTAACCTTGCTTTGATATGGTTAAAGGGGGGGACCCTTCATTAAAACATTTTTAATTTTGTCCCCCTTTAAGACTTAGCACATAAGTCCGCAATAGCCACCTCACTGACCACATAATCTATAGATGTCATGATTTAACCCTCATAAGATGTGCATGGAACCATGAGACAAGGGGCTAGCATCCATCAACCAAAGATATGTGATCAAGAAGAGAACACCCGTGTAATCAATGCCTCGAGATACATATATCGCCTTGGGAAACGTGATATTGCTGGGAATTGTGAGACTGCCATGTCGAGAACTGTAAATGAATAGTGCTCCAAGGCCAAGAAGATGCATATAGACTCTAGACACATGACCATGTGGGAAAAGACACAGGTGCGCATAAGACCATGGGCTGGACTAGCCCTACATAGTGCGATCATTCCTACAAGGAACCTCGCTCCCAAAAACCATGTATCCCAATAGATCCACCTCAAGACTTCCAATCCTATCCAGGATGAAAGGAAATGAGAGTGGGGACTAGAAGGACTGGGCATGGCCGATCGAAAAAAAGCTTAGGAGTCCACATACAAAATCATCTACATGGCCTACAATGCTTTAGACTTGCATCTTTCCTGCGGTTTCAATGGTGTAGCTAATAAAAAATAGAGCACCTCCCTAGGAGGTAAGATGACCCATCAATTTAGGCCATTCTCTAGGGACACTATTAGAAATGCTCTTAAGGTGGAATTTTCCATTCCTAGCTCTGAGGGCAATAATGATAGACTCTTCTTTTTACTTGTGGTCTATTTCTCTACTACTTTGAGATTATATATAGCTAACTCCCTATGATATGTAAGGTTTTCTTCTTGTTCTTCTAGCCCAAGGCTTTATTTTGTACTCTTGGGAGATGATTTGTGCACTTCTTTCTAGTCTCATTGACCTATTTTGATCATCAGTGGGCAATAATATAACTTTATTTTTAAAAGAATCCGCAAGAATGCATGATTGGTTGCCACCCAAAAGAAACACATCCAACATTAAATAATCTTTAAAGGATTTCCATATATACCCACATGAGTAGGAAAGCATCAATAAGTTTGTAGAAAAAGTCGTTGTTATCATATACATAATTCAAGGCTTTAAAAGTAATCAATTCATTCTTCATTGTGGCAAGTAAATGTCACCTCCTACTTTATGCATCAATTACCATATTTGACTTTCCACTGCTATGCTAAACTACAAAAGAGCAACTTTGTCAATATGACAGCTTTTTAGTATGCTTGCAAGACAAATTAACTTGATGATTTATATACTTAAGATCCTAATGCTTAGTTGACAATATAAACTCCTTAGTCAAAACATAATGGCTCTAATGTTCAAGAACTTACAAAATTGCATAAAGTTCTTAGTCATAGGAAAAAAACCTTTTTTTAGTTTCATAATATTTTTCATAGAAATATGCATCAAGATGTCATCCTTGACTCAACATACCACTAATGGCTACACTAGAAGCATCACAACACGTGTGCCTTGTTGTTGCCCTTCAAATGAAAGGGCCAACTTTGGAACAACCTATAGTGCCTTGGACTCAAACTGCTCAAATGCCTCAAGTTCAGGACACCATTTCATTAGGTTCTGGTATTTTCTTGAAGTCTTTCAATATTCAACTAGATGCGCTCTTGGATTTACAATCAAGGATACGATTCACCCAATCTATGAATTTTTCTTAGACTTTTCTGTTCTTGATATTCTATTATTTCTTTGTTGTGCAATATAGCCAATGAACACTAGATCTACTATCATAAAGATAAATCAATGAAGTGCAGAATATATATTCAACACAATAAGTTTTGTTAGTGTTGGGTAAAGCTGAAGTTAGAGCTTCAATTATCTCCTTTAACAATTCAAAACATTTCTTAGTTGCATTTGTTCAAACAAATGCATTTTCCTTCATGCAATCTAGTAATGGTGCACATATGTTGTCGAAATTTGCTTCTTATAAAAGTTTACCAAACCATGAAAACGTTGTAACTCTATAATGCTTTAGGATGTCGGCCAATGAAGTATTGCTTTGATCTTGTTCTCTTCATGCTCAATCCTTCAAAAGAGTTAACAAATCACAAGAATACCAATTCCTCTTTAGAGAATAACTCTTCTCTATTCCCTTCTTGCCTACAAGTACATTGTACAAATGATAAAGTATAAGTACACTATTTATTATATTCCCACAAAGGCTTCAAATGATGCCATTTATCATTGACTAGTATGTCATATGTGTTGGCTTCTCCATTGTGCAAAACACTCTTCTCAAATTACCATGGTTTTTAAGCAACAATTGACAAGCATCTAGGAGAACCACATTAGCAGAGACTCTATTTTCATATGGACCAATGCTAAAAGATATAAGGCAACACTGACTTAGTACTAAGTTATGGCCCTTCTCTAACCATGAATTTTTATATGGAGTTGGACTTGGAGAATAGGTTAGTTTCAAATTTTTGATCATTTTAGTGATTACCGGGTTTTCTAAAGATCTTCTATGGATTATGACTTTGAACACTTTTCCTTGGCATTTACATATGGTCCTAAAAACACTTTCTTTTCCTCCAATCCATTTCTTGGTGTTTGAAAAATAGCGTATATCCACACAAGTTGAACACCTTAAGACAAGCGCTCACACGCAGATCAAAGATGAGGACATTATTGTTACATGGTTCAAACCTTAAAGGAAACAAATAGTCCACAACACAGGAAAGAAACAATCCATGACACTTATGTTAGATTTTCCTTATTTATAGAGCATTAGTGTTACTAGTGTTCTTTTACTTCGTTACCATTAACATATATATCATGCACTGAGCATTAGCAACATAAGCAAGAGACAGAAAAGAACATAAGAGATTTATCCTGGGAAAACCCCAAATGGGGGAAAAACCCAACAACCTTTCTTAGATAGATTTCATTCACAAAGCAAGTCCAATCAGATAAACCCTAGCACAAGTGCTGGCTTAACCAGAAATACCACCCCAGTTGCAACAACACCATACAAAGGTAGTGCACCTCCTGAAGTAGTAGCGCACAAGAGAGAGATACCAAAAGACTGAACAAGATTAAATTGTGCCACTGCAACTACTGTGTCACCTCCTCCAAACTTGCGCCTTGCTTCTGTGTAGCTGGGAGAGTGTGAGTGAGTGAACAAATGAGCTAAGGCGCCTCCTTATTTATAATCTTCCCGTCCTTCTAGCTGGGTCGACTTCTCTTCTGGGAAGGTTTCTTTTCATTATACTTTATTCTTCTGGGTCGAATTCTCTTCTAGGGTATTTCAACATCTATCCAATGGATCTCTTGCTTCCGGAATCTTATCCGCATCTAAGAAAGGTCATCTATGAGGGAAAGATCCTCCCACATCTACCAAAACATCAACACTCCCTCTTAGCTAGGGAGGCATCTTTCACGATGTCTTCATCTGGTAGTCCATTAACTACTCTGTAATCTGCTAGCAGGCACACGACTGCTACAATGCCTTCGGTAGCTCGAATCATCATGCACAGTCTCTACGATCAAACGGTAGCATACACAACTACATTCAGATGATCTGGTAATCTCCATGACAATCAACTAGTAGCACACAACTACTACAATGCCATCCAATAGATCATAACTGCTGCCAAGTAGTACACAACTACTATCCAGTGACACATAGTCACTGCTAGTGGAACACATTCATTGTAGTAGCACACGACTACTGTCCGGAGTCACATAGCCTCTGCCAGTGGAACACATCCACCGAAGTAGCACACAACTATTGCCCGGAGTCACACAACCTCCGCCAGTGGAACACATCCCACTGTAGTAGCACACAACTACTGTCCAGAGATACACAATCTCTGCCAGTGGTACACAACCACCGTAGTAGCACACGGCTACTGTCCAGAGACATACAGTCTCTGCCAGTGGTACACAACCACCAAAGTAGCACACAACTACTGTCCAGAGACACACAGTCTCCGCTAGTGGTACACAACTATCGAAGCAACACACAACTACTGTTCGGAGTCACACAGTCTTCGCCATAGCCTTACGACTACATGTGTGATGTTTCTTCTCTCAGCAGGTCCGACAGTGCATTACCCCCTCAGTCACCTCACATGACTGATCCAAGGAACCCTTGGCCAGAGGGGTTAGCTGGCATGAGGAGAAACAACACACCTCCCTCTCAACGAGGGTGGACATTCTGCAACACTCCAAGCTTGTCCCTTAAGTACTCATACTTCACTCTTAACAAGGGCTTGGTGAGGATGTCCGCTATCTGCTCGTCCGTGGATATATACTGGAGCTCCACAACTCTTATTTCCACCATGTCTCAGATGTAATGATATTTGATCTCTATATGCTTAGACCTGTCATGGAATACATGGTAAGCTTCACGCAACTTTGATTGTCACATTGTATCAAAGTTGGCTCCAATTCTAGATCAAATATCCCAACTAGCAACTTCTGGAGCCACACTGCTTCACGACTTGCCACGTTTGCTGTGATATACTCTGCTTCTGATGTACTGAGTGCCACTGATGTCTGCTTCCTGCTCAACCATAAGATCATGCTTGATACCAGACTAAAACAACATCTGAAAGCAATCTTCCGATCCACTGCACTACCTGCCCAGTCAGAATCTGTATATCCCTGTAGCTTCACATCTGCACTTGAGACATATCTCAATCCATATCCAACCGTACCACAAAGGTACCTCAACATATGCTTTGCTGGCATCCAATGTACCTGTCTAGGTTCAACCATGTGTTGACTCAAGGTATTCACTGCAAAGCATATGTCTGGCCTGGTGTTAACCAGGTACATCAAGGATCCAATCAATTGTCTGTACATCGTGGGATCCACCAAATCTGAAGATTTGTCTCGCAAGAACTTCAGATTTATCGTAATGGGTGTGGTCATGGACTTGTAGTCCATCATCTCGAATCTCTATAGAATCTCAACAGTATATTTTCCTTGGCTAAGGAAAATCTCATTTGATCTCTGCCACACTTCCAATCCCAAGAAGTAATGCATCAAATCTAGATCCTTCATCTCTAACTTTGAAGCGAGCTCCCTCTTGCACCCAACTATGAGATGCTCATCTCCTGTCAGAAACAGGTCATCCACATGTAGGATCAATGGGCAACCATCAAATAATTGTCTGATCTGGCATATCATGCCCTGGGTGCCTGCTTAGGTCCGTACAAAGCCTTCTTCAATCCGCAGACATGAGACTCCTTCTCATGTATCTTGTGGTTGCTCTATGTACACTTTTTTGGCTACTGGAGCAAGTGTCTCGTCATAATCTTCTCCCTCTTGTTGGGAGAATCCTCAGGCCACAAATCAAGCTTTGTACATTTCTATGTTGCCATCTGCAGCATGCTTGATCTTGTAGATCAACTTGGAAGTCACTACTAACTTCCCTTCTGGTCCCGAAACCACCTCTCACACATCATTCTTCATGATGGACTGATACTCCTCCATCATGGCATCCTTCCATTCTTGCTTCTCAGCAGCTTCTTCAATGGTGGAAGGCTTTGAATCAATGATGCTAGTTATCAGTGCCACATAGCTGGAAAACATGTGTGGTTTTTGGAACTGAGGCAAAATCTATATCCTAGTCCTTATGATTGGCTGCCTCCTTTGTCACTGCAGCAAGGTCTATTGAGACAAGGGAATCCTCCCAGGAGATCTCACATCTCCTAGAAGCCTCTGAAGCTTCGATCTAGCCTCCTCAACTCATGACACCTGTCTGTCAGTCCTGGAAGACATCTCTCTCTCCTATTTGAATCTGAGAAGGAATACTTTTTGAATGAAAGTCTCCAAAACACTGACTCTCTCTGAGATAAGCCTCACTCTGAATCTGCATGCTCCCTCTGAGTCTATACGATATCCGGAGCCACCTGCTTCTGCTGCATCTGTTGACTTCTTCTGAAGTATGATCTCCTATGGACTGTGCTGGGAGGTTGCTCCTCCCTACTGGATCCTAAGGGTTGATTCCTTCTGAAATCTAGCTCCTTCTGAGCTGGTACTTGGTGGGGTTGTCTGCCTCTCTTCATAGTATGACTTATTACTGTCATGTATCTGTATCTCTTTTTCATTATGTAAGGTATCACGAGAAAATGCTTGTTCACTGCATCGTTTCTAGGTAGGCCCTTTTGGCACTATTGACTCTTCCTGATGATTTGAAGAGTGGTCAAATTAACCGTACGGTCATCTTTGGCGCCTTCTGCTCCTCACAGTCAATCTCCATAAGAGATGCTCTTCTTCGTCTTCTACTTCACATGGGTGTGTACGTTCGTGTACACAGTTCTATGTCTCGGCTAGAGACTGTCTAAATAGTTGCCTCCTGCAACCGTCATCATAGCTCCTTCTCAGAGCTATCACCTATGACCTACCCAGAACAAAAGCCAAGAACAACATTTCCATGGTAACCTCCATGGAATGGTTAGTAATGAAGAACATCTCCTAGACGAGATCAATTTCATCTTGCAGACAAGTATATCATTAACAATGAGCATTATCTTAATGATAATCATATCGACAGTATTTAGGTGTACCTAAACATTTGATAGCAATAGAAAATAATAAAGCTGTAAAGACTGCTATCCTAGGCAACAACAATATAAAATATCAAACCTGATATGCAAACCTGGAGTCTGGTGTTGTCCTGCTTGAGTTTCCTTCTATTGTTCATATGAAAACATCATTGTCTAAAAGACAAATTCTTCATCCTTTGATACCTTTGAGTGCTCTTCAACTTCTGCTTCATGTGCATGGTGTTTCTTCTTCTCACTTTCTTTCTAATGTTTGTGAGGACATTGTGTGGCATAATGTCCCATCTTCCTGCAATTGAAGCATTGAACCTTTTACACATCCCTCTTACGACGTGGCTTCTTAGACCTCCTTGGACTGCCTTCTTCTCTTTCCTTTCTCTTCTTCACTTGTGCTGCAAGTGTTTGGTTTTCCTCATCATCTACCTTTTGTTTCTTGGACATCAATCTAGATTCCTCTTGAGAGCAATTTGCCCATAACTTGTCAAACTTGGGTAACTTCCTTTTTGCACAAATTCCTTGGATAAATGGGTCCCAAGAGGGAGGGAAACCATTTAGTGTAGTGGTTACTAGTTCAACATCTTCTACTGGACCTCCAATGGCTTCTAACTGGTCTTTGATCTGTGAGATCCTTGTAAAGAAGTTGGCTATCGTCTCTGACTTGTTCATAGTCACATTTATGAGTTGATGTCGTAGGGTAAGCTTCTGACTAGTGTTCTTGCTTTCATAGAGTCTGGTTAGGGCATCAAACATTTCCTTTGCTGTCTTTAGTTCTGATACATTGGGTATCAGGTGATCCTTGATTGAGTCTGTCAAGATCCTCTTGGCCTTGACCTCATTCTTCTTGAACTTTGCCTTTGCTTCTTCGTATTTGGGTTCTGGAAGCATCTTTTTGATGTGATCCAATAATTCATTCTCTTCTAGAATGAGTTGTATTCTATGCTTCTAGGATCTGAAGTTATCTGCTCCATCCAATCTATACTGGTTGACATTTTTGCCGGTATAAACCCTAGCAATGAAAAACCTTGATTTTTCAAACTTCACCAGACTGCACGCCGAGGGTTTCAGGGGGTGCGCTAGGTTAGGGCACACTGCTCTGTGAAGGAATTATTCCCAACGTCCTTGGGATAGTGCTCAACGAACTTGACAAAGTATTGTAGCTGCAAGGTGTCGTTGTAGCGATCTTCCTTCCAGTGGTCAAACTGTTATGAAGGTAACCAACTCTGATAGCATGTTAGATTTTCCTTATTTATAGAGCATTAGTGTTACTAGTGTTCTTTTACTTCGTTGCCATTAACATATATATCATGTACTGAGCAGTAGCAACATAAACAAGAGACATAAAAGAACACAAGAGATTTATCCCGGGAAAACTCCAAATGGGGGAAAAACCCAACAACCTTTCTTAGATAGATTCCGTTCACAAAGCGAGTCCAATCAGATAAACCCTATCACAAGTGCTAGCTTAACCAAAAATACCACCCCAGCTGCAGTAGCAACACCATACAAAGGTAGCGCACCTCCTGAAGGAGTAGCGCACAAGAGAGAGATACCAAAAGACTGAACAAGAATAAATTGTGCAACTGCTGCTACTGCGTCACCTCCTCCAAACTTGCGCCTTGCTTCTGTGTAGCTGGGAGAGTGTGAGTGAGTGAACAAATGAGCTAAGGCGCCTCCTTATTTATAGTCTTCCTGTCCTTCTAGTTGGGCCGACTTCTCTTCTGGGAAGGTGTCTTTTCATTATACTTTATTCTTCTACGCCGACTTCTCTTTGTTAGAAATAGGGAAAATAGAAAAACAATGTACTTTTAAAATTTTTCTATCAACTAGATCAACATAGAAGATAAACAGATTTGAAACAAACAATATTTCTGAGTACAAAATAAACTATAGCTTACCTCCATAAACAAATGAGAGGTGTACCTGTATAGATGTATGCCCCTATAAGAATGCTCAGATGAAGTTTAGGTTCATAGATCAAACCTCTAGGGTTTGATCTCTGTCAAAAGAACTATGGGACAATTTTTCCATGGATAGTAAAACCCCAATGGAAACAACAATAATCCAAAGTCATAATAGAAAATAACCCCAATAGGAAACCCTCCAATAAACAGTGATAGCACAACAAGGAAATCAATCACAAGTGTCAAACCCTCCATTAAGCAAACACAAACTCAGATCTGAAATACAAGTGGCTCCATAAGCAAATACAAACTCAGATCTGGAAAGACAAGTGGCTCCATAAGCAAATACAAACTCAGATATGAAATACAAGTGTCAAACTAAGCAAACACAAACTCAGATCTAGAATACAATTGTCAAACCCTCCATAAATAAATACAAAACTCTTCACTCGGAAAATTTTGGACAGGAAGAGGGCAAACTCTCCATAGGCATCTCTTCACTTAGAAAATCTGAATAGCAAGAGGGAAAACCCTCCATAGAGACCTCAACATGCCACGCTGCACTAGAAGGAGAGGCTGCGACTGGTAAACTCAGATCTAAGAGAGGCCGCGGCTACTAAACTGATCTGACAGTCAAAGAGAAAAGAGCCACAACTCTCATACCCATCTGTAGTTCCAAGGGTTGAGTCTGGCAGCCAAGGAGATGGCATTTCTGCACATAGGACAGGTCCGATAAGGCACCAAGGAGGAGCTTCCAGCTCAGATCTGAAAGAGATGGCACCAAGGAGGAGCTTCCAGCTCAGATCTGAAAACCTGATAACCAGTAGAGAGGTTGCACCACACAAGGAACTAAACATTGAGGTAGCCGCAGCAAGGAGAGAGAGGAGAGAGTGAGAGTAAGTAACAAAATACAAAGGGTAGGGTCTAATTTATAGTTAGGGAGAGGGGTTAGGGTAATTAGAATTATATTTAATTATTGACATATTAATTAATGTCATTTTTTTTTGTTTGCTAGTTTGTCTGTGACCTGCGGGACTAGCCTGTGGCTGAGAAACCGCGACTCAGGGGCATCTAAGTCGTCAAAATCACCTGGGGATCGCATCCGGCCTGAGCCACACTAACTCTTAACATGGGTGGATTTTTTTGTCCCTGCAGGTTTCGAACCGGTGACTTTAACATCACGGAGTGCCTTAACAACACACTCCATCACCGACTGTCCAACACCTCGGGGACCTTTAAATTTGAAGGACATGGGGGTGGGATTTGATCCACTTATGTGTGCACGGGT
The DNA here is from genome assembly GCA_010110895.2 of Picea sitchensis. Lineage (NCBI taxonomy): Eukaryota > Viridiplantae > Streptophyta > Pinopsida > Pinales > Pinaceae > Picea > Picea sitchensis. The sequence continues at coordinate 62,070 of SNQJ01S0063075.1, read as the reverse complement.
CACGATACCATTTAATATAGTATCTCTGGGTGCAACCACACGTTCGACCACTACCTCAAGGTGCTCTCATGGCTTCAGGTTAGGCCCTCACGGGAATTGAACCTTGCCCAATGGTGAAAAACTCCTCGCTTTCCACCATGGATCCAACCTCTTTGGGCAATATGTCAATTAATATTTAATTAAAACCCTAATTACATAAAAACCCCAATCACATAAAATAAACCCTAGTCACACAAAATAAAAACTCGATCACATAAACCAAGAGGGAAAACAAACCAACAAGGGGTTACCTTTTAAGACAAAGACAAGGGGAGCTACATAATGGCAAAACATGTCCACATGAGTCTCATAGTGACCTATAAACTTTATCATCACTGCATAAGGGGGTACATCAACGATGTGATCAAGTGCATCTTCATAGACACTCCTAGATGCATCCCATGAGAGAGGAAGAGGATCACACATCAACACATCTTGGTATTACACCAAGATCTACCTGGTCAAGAACCAGGTTGCCCCAGAACACATCTGGGGGCCCTATAACACATCTAGGGTCTTATCCACCAAGGTACAATACCAAGGATCAACCCATGCATTAAGCAAGGGTTCCCTGGAACACGTCCAGGGGCCGTAGACACATCTAGGGACTTATCTCAACCACCAAGGAATATATCCAAGGATCAATCCAAGCACCGAGCAAGGATTCCCTGTAACACATCCAGGGGCCCTAGACACATCTAGGGACTTACTGCTTCGTCCAAGACCAAGAACCCCAGTCATCTACTGGGAGCCCTCACAAGGGTCTTTCTGCTTGGTTTTAGACCAAGAACCCCAGTCATCTACTGGGGGCCCCCTCACAAGGGTCTTTCTGCTTGGTTATAGACCAAGAACCCCAGTCATCTATTGGGGGCCCTCACAAGGGTCATTCTGCTTGGTTGTAGACCAAGAACCCCAATCATCTACTAGGGGCCCTCACAAGGGTCTTTTTCCATGGCTCTCACTACTTGGTCTCATACCAAGAAACCCCAGGAGTGTGTTGGGGGCCCTAGTCTACAGCTAGGGTCTTTTCCATCCTCCAGAGAATGGCTCTTACAACTGCATTAATTTCAACACTCTTCTAGGGTATTTCAACATCTATCCAACAGGTTTCTTGCTTTCAGAATCTTCTCTGCATCTAAGAAAGGTCATTCTAGGAGGGAAAGATCCTCCCGCAGCTACCAAAACATCAACAACTTAGACAATTGATCAATGCAAAAAATAGTTTACATGATCTCTTAGTGTGATCATCAACAAATGACCCTCCATGATCTTTAAATAGAGATCATGGACCAATCAAGTGTTAAGCCACAAATCAAGTGTCGTTAATATCAAGGCGATGTTTGAATTGTTTGATCTAGTGTTCTCAAAATCAAATGGGAACCAATTGAATCAGTTGGTCATGTTACCACACAATCTCACACCCAAAGAAGTAAAGTCCAACACCTAGGTTAAGACATGTGAAACTAGGAGGTTGGCCACTGTCACCTCACCAACACTCCTCTGCACTTTAGACAAAGGTGTGCCTAAGTCAAGGGGGGTTTCCCTAAGGTTGTTAGGCTCACTTTGTATAGTATGGAATGGGAGTAAAGGAAGCTTAGCAACAATGTGTCAAATGGAAAAGTTTAAAATAGGATGGGCTTGGAGATGATAGATGGAAGAGGAAATCTAGTGCCTTGTTATTTGGGCTATGGAGTCACTAGTGCAACCTATGAGGGTGTTCTACTAAGGATTAGTAAGCAAGGGATAACAAGATGTAGAAAGGAAAGGGCCTCACAAACGGAGCTCCACAATCCAAACTAAAGGGAGGAGTTGTTAAATATTCACTCACTATAGGAGATTTAGGGTTTAAACTTCTTCTTTTCAAGGCAAGGCGCAAGCTTTCACTCCCAATATGAGGTCTAATACTTTAATTCCTCTTCTCAAGACAAGATGCTCCCAACTTTAGCTTTTGTCAATCTAACCTGCAATCAAGTATACTAGAGATGTGCCTAGAACAATTCTACCACACATATAAGATTGTACAAAAGCAACAACATAACTTACATACCAAGTACCTTCAATTCCTTGGTTGGAGCTGGCATGCTGCTCACAAGTTCTCCCATTAATATTCTATTCCAATCCAAGTTGCAAATGGAGAGAGCAAACGTTTATATAGGTTTGAGCTTTGACTCCTCATACAATAAAATATCAATTGTTTTCCTAGATCCATTAATTCTCCTAGGAATAATGATAAAATAATGATCTCTAACCTCTTCAACAAACTCTTTACTCAAAATAGACAAGAGTTTGTTGAGATCCACACTTTCCTCTAGGAGGTTACAGTAAAATATTCTAGAAAAACAATTTTCAATGAAGTCCTAATCTAACTAACTTCAACAACCAAGTCAAAAACAATAAAATAGTGAAGTTAGTTGCAACTATATCCAAAAATAGGGCTTGTTATCCCCTAGCCTAGGGATAACTAAGGAGATCATGTCTCGAGGCCCATAGGTCCTAGACATGGAGTATTGAGAGCCATGCGACTTGAGCATGGCCCTGGAGGGCCCCTCTTTTCTTCAGTGCAGTCCACGTATCACCAGCAACAGTATCCATCACACTAGCCTGGTCCTGAAGTAGCAGTGAGTCTTGCTCCATGAGGTAATGAGTCCGAGTATCATGGTATGTATCACTTGAATTTTTGAAGCACTTGAACATGTATCGAATCCTTCTTCATTTCACGACATTTGCTTGGAAATTATGCTCTTTGCCTTGTTCAAACCTGGAAGGGTGACACGGTGCCCTAGTAAGTTGATTTCTCTTTAGGATGGGTTGCTACTGGGTGGATCTGTGAAAAGTCATCGTCTGTTCCCTCCATACTTACCACTTTCCATCTTTATTCCTTCCATCTCCCTTATCCTTATTTGGGCATTGGGATTGACTACACTAGGAAGGGTTGTACCTTACCTTGTGGGAAGAAGGGGCTAAAGGCTCAAAGGGTAAAAGTAGCTGGCAAGAGTTAAAAGTCAATTTTGAAACCTTCGAGATGCTTCGCCCAGGGATCCCCGAGAAAGTAGTAAAAAACTTCTCAGTAAGAAAAGGGGACCCACAAGATAACATAAACACTCAAGGTACTAGTTGATGGACAGGGGGTCTCATCACAAGCTGACCTATTATGACCATGGACATGTAGCGGTATGACATTACCACCTATCTGGTCACCAAACCAGGGTAGTGGCTATTGGTGGCATGGCCAAGAGAAAGGGGGCCTCATCATGAGCCAACCTTCTCATTTCCGTGAAATGTTTGTGGATAACGCTGTCACCTCTGGTCATCAAGCCAGGACAGTGGCCATCAACTATTCCCTTGAAGCACAAGAGCAAAATATCAAAAGAAATAAAGCTAAGAATAAAAGACAATGAATGGACTAGGAAACAATTGCATTCATGACAAGGTGCAACTCGTCCTCCACAAAGGCACACACAGGTAAGACTCTACATTTCCTTGTTATCACATGCACCCCATGCCCAAATATTTACCCCATGCCACCTCATACACTTACATGACTTGGACTAGACTCCACCTGAGAAACACTCCAAACGTAAAGGGGATTAGCCCAATAGGACACCTTGAGACCCTCTCCAAACCTAACTTGTCAAATTGCATAGCGTCTTTGAGCATTTGTTTGAAGTTAAAGGGGGTTTGATGCACATGTTCGGGTAATTTAATTATTAGATGTGATTTACATGCTATGATACTTGTGACTTATGAACCCCTGGAGGGCGTACTGGTTGTTTCTGTAGGACCTTGCTCGGTGGACAGGTACACATGAGGGAATTATTAGCTCGGACCTTCATGAGGGCTCAAAGCCTACAAATGGATGCTGGAACCCCAGCCAGGGGGTACGAAGAGATTGAAGGCTTGCACAGTGAAGGAAGCGGATGTTGACTTTGGAGGCACCTTGGCAGGCCTAAATAATGAGAGGGCATCCTTCCCCACCTGGACGTTGGCTTTGGAGACCTCGGACATCACCCTAGTAGCCCCATGACGTCACCCAAAGCTAGGGTTTGACATTGAGAGATGTTGGGCCGCAGTTTTGGCATGTGTTACATGGAGGAAGGCCTTTGGAGGCCCAAAGTTTTGCTAGATGACCTCAACGTCTTTAGGGTTTTAATGTTGAAAATTGATTTAATTTTGAATTTTAAGAACAAATTGACATGTAGGCTCTGTTTTATGAAAAGACACAACTGTTGGATTAATTAGCCAAGCTTTTCCATATAAATATGGCTGGCTAAGTTCATTTTTACATCATAACTTGTCCTTGGAGACAAGGAGGACTGAAATTTCCGCCCCTCTTGGGTTATTGGCTGAAATAAGGAGGCACCACTCTTGTTTAAGGCTTATCTTTGCAACTTGGATCAATTTTTGGAGTTTTATGGTGATCTTCCATGGTATATTCATGATTATTCTTGGTGCAAGTAAGTAGAATCTGCATTTTGTCATCTATTGAATGGTTTATTGCATGGTTTTATTTGCTTATACAAGATTATGAAATTGTATGGTGTATTTAATGCTTGAGTAAGAAACTTAAGTTGCTACTTTCTTACTTTTGTATTTTCCAAGCTTTCACTAAATTGATCTAGTAACTAGTGAAACCCTAGAGCCCTAAAGTGCTAGCTCTCTAGAGGTTTGCATTTGGTTATTGTTGCATAAGTATTTACTCCATAAAAAGGCTAAGGAGAGCAAGGCGCTAGAGCCTAGAAGTGCCTACACCCTAGCACTTTGTTTCTTAAGGTCAAAATCTAGGAGGACTTAAGTTGCTACTCCTCCTAGACTTTTTCCCCTCTTAGACTTTTGTGTATTATCATTAATTAACAGCCTTAGAAGAAGCCGCCATCTTCGACTCCATTACCCTATAAAGACACTAGTCATCCTCCTTTGACCTTTGACAATGATCATCAATTCTCAAGCTCAATTCCCTACTTGATACTCTACTAACCTTAACTAACTTGCTAACGTAACCTAGAAATATTAACATCCAAGTTGCTGCTGTCATAATCACTGCTACTGTTAAATTTGGCAGCATCAACAGTCATTCTCCAATGAGAGGCCATATGGGCCACCCTGAGGCTAGCCAGGGAGATTTGGAGAATCAACCAGTCTTGTGAGGTATTGACAAAAGCCGGGGGAACGAACAACCTCTGAGAGTCAAATCAAAAGTCAGGACGAACGAGATGCTATGTGAGTCTAATGCAAAAGTCAAGGGGAACGTACAACCTCTGTGAGCATAGACAGTCTAGAGAAAAAGTCAGGGGGAACGTACAATCTCTGTGAGCATAGATAGACTAGTGCAAAAGTCAGGGGGAACATACAACCTCTGTGAGCCTAGTCAAACCTTGTGAACCATGAGAAATAGTTAAGGTATCTAGCAAAAGTTAGGTGGAATGTAAAATTCCTATGAGCTAGAAACAAACGATATTCCTAATA
>SNQJ01S0063075.1:45369-56558 GCA_010110895.2 Picea sitchensis | reverse complement strand
GTTTACTTATCTACATAATTATTTCTATTCGATTATGATTTGAAATTGTTGAAGTGTATTAAGCTGGAATCAAAGTATTGAAGAAAATAAAAGAATTAAGCTGCATAAGAAATCAAGCTCATAATTTACATCCAAGTTGATGCTATCATAATCACTGCTACAACTATCATTTTGCAGCTTATATGAACCTACTAACCATCTTAGTCATCCCAAAATTTTTACAAGGCAAGGTACTATCTGTTATGGCACAAGTTGGAGGTTGGGAAAAGCCTGACCCAACCAAGGAACAAGTGCTAAAACTATGGGAATCCTACACCCAATGTCACCTCGATGTAGGTCCTGCACTTCAAGGGTGACTAGGTCACTCTAGGGAGGTGATCCCGATGACCCTAGGGGGATTGAGACGGAGATGGAGGGAAGTGGAAAAGAGGCCCCTAGAGGTCAAGTCTAAATGGAAATAAAGGTAGGGAGAGATGCCTTGCAAGTTAAAAAATGGCTGCCCCACAAGTATAGTGCTTTTCTAGATGAGTGTATCTGCTCGAGACACAAGAAAAGACACTTTGCAACAATATATGTTAGTTGGATCAGCAAGTTAAGCTTGCTGTGCCTAATTTGCAGCAGTAGATAATAGTATATATCAACAAATAAATGATACTAGAAGCTGTTCAATAAGTGCTAGATATCAAGTAGAAAACACAAGAGGAAGACTAGCTAAACTCAAGATGAAAAGCCAAATTTCTAGCACAAAAGATAAGGCTGTTGTAAACAGTTGTCTGCAGCAAATTATATCAGCCTTATGGCTGTAACATTCAATGTATTAGAGCAAGAAAATCACCCACTGGAATCCTCTCAAAATTTGCCAGAAAGTGCGGTAGGACAAGTAGAGTAAGTGTGCAAAATTTGAGCCAAAACCAATGGTTGAATAAAGAGTTATTTGAGCAAATATGTTAGGGTTTCTGCAGCCCTAATAGTAGAAGATGCAAATTTGTAACAAAAGTAATAAGTAGCCCTTGGATGAGGACGTCCTGGTGGCTGTGAGGTGCCAAGGCACAAGGAAGACAATCCACTTTTGCAAGAAGTAAAAAGACCGAAATTCACGTTTCCCAATGCAATAATTTATTTCTCCAATGCAACAAATCAATGACTAGTGCCTTCACTATTGGGTTAATGGAGTCACAAGGATCTTAGAGAAGCTACCTCCTTGGGGGTGTAAGCCCTTTTACTTCCCAAGGCAAGTTTCTCTAAGCTAGGGTTTAAGCTAAGAGGGTGTATGCCCTTATACTTCTCTTAGCAAACACTTGTCAATGAGATGAAGCAATAAAATGAAGCAAAAATGGTGAAGACTATGGTGGGGGGTGTATGCCCTTATACTTCCCACCTAGTTCCTAGCATAACGATACTTGACTTGAATAAAATGATAGCAAGAGAGTAAAAAACATACCAAGATCAAGAGAGAAGCTAAGACAATCCACCACAAGAGCTAGAAATTAACCTTCCAAGGCCAGCGCATCACTTCTTCCATTAACCATTCAAAAATTCAGCCATACACAAGTGCACAAGAGCTAAAATAGCTAAGGAGGCCGAAAATTTCAGACCAAAACCTCTTGTGAGAGGAAAGTTATGATTCCATTTGAGATCTTATGATCTTTATTTATACAAAAATTAGCCCACATGGCTTGTCCACAAAATAAGGGGTAAAAAACAATATTAGGGGTCAACAACCCTAATCTTTTCCCCTTAACACAATAATATTAAACAATTCACTTAAAATTTCATCTTTTGCACAAATTAGACCCTAATTAAGGATGACGTAACCCCTTTAGGGGATGTTTTGCCACTTTGAGGAGGTCGTTGGTGTTGAAGAAAGATGAAAGGGCCTCCCAAGGCCATGTGTCAAGCATCTAGATGATCTCTTCTTGGTGAAAGCCCTCTTCTCCTCAAAACGTCCAAGTGCAAGTGAGTGGCACCTCACCACCAAGCCCAAACCCCCAATACCATGACATCATGCTCAAAAGTGGGACGTTTTGCCCCTCTTGGGCAAATGGTTTAGCAAACAATGGGTGGGCTAGGTCATCCAAGTCATCATCAAGGCCGTCCAAGTCATCTCTCTCTCATCTGGCATGCGGGCCCCTGGCATCCAACCTATGGGCTTGTAGCCCCATGGAAGCCCAAGCTAGGCTTGTTGTAATACCCATGTTTCCCCCAGTTTGTAAATATAACTATAACTGGCCAAGAGACTATGGCGGACTAAATATGTGTGAATGTTTGATTTGATGAACCCTTGTATAAAAGGGTCAATGTATGAATTTCTGTTATTAATAGAATTTGAATATGTGTTGCACAACTGTTGAAAGGGGGAAAGTTTGCCAAGATAGACCATGGATGCTATGAGAGAGATGGTGAAGGGAAACCAAGTATGGTTGAGATGACCCTCACTAGACTAGTACCTACTGGGAGTAATTGCTCAACAATCCTCTGACCCAGAAACGAAGGCCATCCTCAAGAGTTAATGAGGAGATGAGGCAGGGTACCCATCTGTAAGGCTTCCAGGCCTGACCACGAATGGGGATTCAGACCCACACAACCTTGCTGAGGAAGGCAAGAAATGAGGTAATTCGAGGGATAGAGATAGATCTACGAGATAACAGAGTAGAGAAAACACTCTTCTAAGAAGAGCAGTGAACAGATTTCGATTCTGAAGTTGAGAGGAAAAAGCTGAGTAGTAAGCTCGATCTAGCTATAAGAAGCCATGGGCAGGGTTTCACTACAAGCTGATAAACGAGGCTGACAAGTGACTGAGGAAGTACACTCGTGCAAACCTCCTTGCTTGGAGTAGAGAAAACCAGACGCCCAGTTCCGGTGGGAGAATGAGAGTGACCGTTGTCTCTGATTGTTGTGGAGCAAAGAGAAAGAATCTCTCTGAGAGCATCATGGTCTAGCTCGGGGGTGGCCAGTGGTAAATCCAGTAGGAGTGGCTGTGCCTATGGTTGGGAGGAAACATGCACCCCTTTCAATAGTTGCTTCACATTTTCCAGTTTTGATAAGTATTTTCATACTCCGTGTATTATATTGAATGTGATGATGAAATGTCTGTGTTTATGATTCAGTCTTTCAGTATTTGAACAGTTATTAGAAAAGCTACGTGATTTCTGTAAATTGTTATATCTATATGATCTTTCAATTTATCTCAGTTTTGTTGCTAGATAGTCATGAGATGTGAATCCACAGGAGAGAGAGGGGGTAGGATAGACTGAAACACCTAAGCCCTGCGAACCCTGTGAAGTTTACCTTAGCGGGAATGTTAAGTCCGAATTCTGTGGTAGAAGGGTGTTTTTCCTTTAGACTATTCACCCATCTGATCGAGGGCTCATGCCCATGTCCTTAACCCAATTGCTGCTAAAGTATTAGCGCTTAGCCCCTAGAATTTCCAAAGTATCCATGTGACCGGGGTCTGGGAACCCTGCGCTAGTCCAAAAAGGGGCTAGCACTTCGGCTTCGGGACTTCGGGACTTGTGACTCCACAATCCTCGAAAATAGTTGAAGGCCGAAGTCACGAATCGACGAGGACCGTCGATCTGGGGATTCAACATAGATCACTCTCAGCTGTTAGATCGAAAGTAGGAAGGGAAGCGTTAAGCGCTTCGACGAAATGCTACTTCAGGAGAGTAGGAATGGTCTAACACTGGAACTCCTGAATGCTAGAGTCGCGGAGACAATCTGGACCGTTGAACTGGACGGACACATGTCCACAGATCCACGGTTATCCGGGTATTCGACGATCTAGAAACGCGCGAGTTTTCTCCAAAGTTCTGCAAGCCAGAGTAAACCCTGGCCGTAGATGCTAGGTACACGTGGCAATAGATTCGGCGTGGTCCGGAAGGAATGTCGGGAGATACACGTCGAAGCCCCGAATGTCGAACTACCGAAGTGACAAGGATTGTTGGATGAACGGGTACGTGGCACACGATCCCGTGGACTAGAGACTTCGTACTTCGGAGGAATTTGGCCAAGGGTTTTCAAGGAGTGAAAACCACCGAAGTCGCGAACGCCGAAGTAAATCTCGACCGTTGGTCGGAGAGGACATGTGGCACAAGATCCGAGAGTCCGAAGACTTAGCTTTTCGGGGGATTTGCGTCGAGAGGATTCTGTAAGCTTCGAAGCCAGAGCTGCGAAGTAATGAGAACCGTAGATCTATGGATCTACGTGGAACCTTGTGGACCGTTAGATTGAAGGACTGAGCAATTATCAGTCTATGATGACGTGGCTTGATGACGTCATTCGGTGTGACGTGGACCCGCATTACGCGTGCCACGTGTCACCTAGTTTTGGGTGATTCACATACCTATTGTGCCAGTTAGAGAATGACATGTGTTACCCCCTATTGAGGACACGTGTCACCCCTTGACCCTTGCCGCGTGTCAGTTTCTGGTTCGTGGCCACCTAGCCTACATGGCTGGTGACGTGTCCGGGACTCCGGGAATTTGGATAAGCTTCAGGAGTTTGGAATATGTGGGGCGTGGTACAGTAAAGGAACGTCCAACACAAAACGTCTTACGCCGACCGTCGAAGGGCCAAGGCCACATGGCGAGATATCGGGAGTTTGGACATAATGTGGTAAAAAGGAATGCTCGACGGAGATTGCCGATCGCCGAATGCCAATCACCGAATGGCTAAGGCCACGTGGCGAGACCTCGAGACTTTGGGGATTAGGAAAAAGGTATATTGAACGCCGAGTACCGAAGCCCCCTTTTTAATCGTAGATCTCGGCGGAGTATGTGAACCGTTGATCCCCTCCATTGTTCGACAATCTGAGAATTTGACAACACTTTTGGAACTCCCGAAGTCCGGGAACTTTTGAAGTGCCAAAACCTTTGCTAATGCAGGCTCTTAGCTCTCGGTTTTCAGCCCGAGGTCACGAGGAAGACCTTGCTAGCTGGTTCAAGTGCACAGTGAGAAATGTAAGTTTCAGGAAGTTGTTTAAGAGGGTTTTGCTTAAGTAAGGGATCGAAAATGAACCAGGGAAAGCGAAAATTTGATGCCCCATCCCTAGAAAGGCTATTTAGGGGTTGGGTGTGTTACAAATTGGTATCAGAGCATGGCAACAACACTTGGCCTGCTTGGGCTCATGCACGAGTCGCATAGAAAAATATTATTAGAGAACTTATGGGGTAACACCCTACCTTACCCCCTTCTATAAGAAACTTGTCTGAACCTCTACTGAAGAGAGGAACAACACCTTCTACTGTTGATATATGTTTTGGAAGTCCGCACTGTAGGTTGCTAACGTTTCCAAATGAATAACTGACTTCACCTTGAAATGATATGTGTTGTTCATGAATTGGTAGATTAGTAACTAACATAAAATGTTTTATCTGCACTCAAGCAATCGATGAACAACAGGAGAACTACAACGTAAAGGATGGTGACACATCAGGAGTTGGGGTAGAGCTCCCACAATAGAGAGGAAGAATCTGATGAAAGGAGGGTGGTGGAAACCCCTCCAAATTTGGCCGAAAATGTAAGAAGCCTCATGGCAAAATTACAGAGTTATAAGGATGACAATGAAAGCCTGATCAAGGACCAAGAAAAGCAGACGAAAATTAATGCAGTCCTACTGCAAAGTCTATCAGATATACAAAGGCAATTGCAACGTGGTCCAACTGCCAGTCATGTAGATAGGCATCATACTAAGAAAATTCCAAGTCCACCTGAGATACAAAAGCATGGTCCTGAAAGTGGCCGCACCAGGAGGAGGACTTCAAAGAAGGCCCAACATGGAGCCAAGAGACATTCAATGGAGGATTCCTCTGGTGAGGACACTGACAACTCCAAGGATCTTCTAGTGGTAAAACTAGTTCCCATTCTCAGATAAGAGGAAAGAAGAGGAAACATTCCAAGAGTTGTGATCCTGAAGAATTAAAGAAAGCTAAACCATCCACTTTCGATGGAGAGATTACGAAGGGGGAAGAAGGAGAAGTTTGGCTACTTGGCTTGAAGAAGTACTTCAGAGTCCACGACTACTCTGAAAACTTAAAGGCTTGGATAGCCATTTTCAACTTGAATGGGAAAGCTTCCATTTGGTGGGAAGACCTTAGGAATGTGAAAGGAGTCCATGAGAAGGACTTGTCATGGAAACAATTTGAGAAATACTTCAAGAAGAAGTAACTGTCAAAAAAGTACTTTGATGTAAAGACCAAGGAATTCTATGAACTCAAGCTGGGACAACTCACCATAGATGAGTATATCAACAAATTTCTCGAGCTGATGAGGTATGCGCCCTACATAAGGCATGAAAAGGTAAAGATGCAACGATTCATTAGTGGCTTACCTCAGTCCTACCGGGACAGAATTGAGTTTGATGAGCCAAAGACCTTAGAAGATACTATTCGAAAAGAAAGGTATTGCTATGAGCAATTCAAGAGTAAGACAAAACCCCATGAAGACTGGAAGAAGAAAAACAATTTGGGATTCAAGAAGAAGGGGTTTAAACCCTCGAAATTTAAGAGCCCTGGTAAGAGCTCTAGGATGAGCCTTCCTGCCAGAAGTGTGTATTAGCAAAATTTTCCATCCCAGAGTGGAAATAAACCATTAAGAGCAGCTCCAAGTAAGACTGATAACACGAAGAGAGAAACCTTGAAATGTTGGGGTTGTGGAGAGGAACATCTGTCGAGGGACTGTTCGCATAGGCAACAAAACCCTGGGAGGGTCTACAACGTCCAAGAGGCTACCACTGTCAATGATGTGGCTAGGAGCCTGCCACAAATTTATGCAGCCTTGGATAATAGACAAGCTTACCACCAAGCTTTAGTGGTGGAGATGGAAGGTACAATTGCCAACCATCCTGTTTCTATTTTAATTGACCCTGGTTCTAATTTGAGTTATGCTGCCCCTCAAACTGTTGAGAAATGTAAATTGCAACAAGTTAAACATGTTAAATCATGGCTGGTACAACTAGCCACTAGAACCAAAAGAAAATTAACAGAGGTCATACCGACATGCCAATTTGTTATGAGTGGGTTGCCCACCCAAGCAAACCTAAACATACTTCCTCTAGGATCTTATGACCTGTTGATTGGCATGGACTGGTTGGATGCCTACAAAACCAAGTTGGACTGTTACAGTAAAACTTTGGAGTGTGAAGATGAAGAAGGAAGGAGGGTAACCCTACAAGGGATTCAAAAGCCTGTCTCAGTTAGACAAATATCAACCCTCCAAGTGAAGAAGTATTGCAGAAATGGATGTCCCTTGTATGCAGTACAAGTACTAAACTCTGTTGAGAATGACAAACCCAACCTAGAGAACCATCCCATATTAAGAGAATATAAAGATGTATTCCCAGAAGAGGTACCGGGTCTACCTCTAAGAAGGGATATTGACTTCTCAATAGAACTTGTATCAGGAGCAGTGCCAATTTCTAGAACACCCTATAGAATGAGTACACCAGAGCTAGTTGAGCTCAAACTCCAGCTGAAGGAGATGTGGGGCAAAGGCTACATACGGCCTAGTGTGTCTCCATGGGGAGCACCAACCTTGTTTGTGAAAAAGAAAGATGTCACACTCAGACTGTGCATAGATTATAGACAGCTCAATATGATGACCATCAAGAATAAGTATCCCTTGCCAAGGATTGATGACTTGTTTGACCAATTAAGGGGTGCTACCATCTTCTCCAAGATTGACTTGAGGTTTGGATACCATCAGGTCCGAATTAAAGATGAAGATATCTACAAGACAGCCTTTAGGACAAATATGGTCACTATGAATTTGTGGTGGTGTCGTTTGGGCTTACCAATGCACCAACCACTTTTATGTGCTTAATGAATAACGTATTCAGAAAGTTTTTGGATAGGTTTGTATTGGTTTTCATTGATGATATCCTAATCTATTCCAAGAATAGGGAAGAGCATGAAGAACATCTCAAACTAGTACTCCAAGTACTAAGAGAACATCAACTCTATGCTAATCTGTAAGTGTGACTTTTTCCAGAAACAAGTCCACTACCTAGGCCATGTTATTTCAGAGGATGGAGTGACAGTTGACCCTGACAAGATTAAATCCATCATGGATTGGCCTACCTTAAATGATGTATCTGACATCAGATCCTTTATGGGCCTGGCAGGATACTATAGGAGATTCATAAAAGGATTCTCCAAGATTGGTTGCCCAATCACCTCCCTTCAGAAAAAGGGGGTTAAATTCATTTGGACATCCAAATGTGAGGAAAGATTTCAAGAGCTGAAATACCTTCTAACCAATGCGCCTATACTGAAGATTGCAGACCCAAACAAGGACTTCCTTGTGTGTACAGATGCCTGCAAGGAAGGGCTCGAAGGAGTCTTTATGCAAGAAGGACATGTGATTTGTTATGAATCTAGAAAAATGAATGAGCATGAAGTCAATTATGTGACCCATGATATGGAATTGGCTGCCATAGTGCATGCTCTGAAAATGTGGAGGCATTACCTCTTAGGTAGAAGATTTGTGCTTATGACAGACCTTAGTGAGTTGAGGTATTTGTTTGACCAACCAAAACTCAATGTGAGACAAGCTAGGTGGATGGCTCTCTTTAGTGAGTTTGATTTTGAAATCAAACATATCAAAGGAAAGGAGAATAGGGTGTCTGATGCCCTTAGTATAAGTATGAAAGTAGTTCACTTGGCAGCTGTAAGCCCCAGTGAATCAGACATCAAAGAGAGGGTCAAAACTGCAAAAGAAATAGATGCATTTTTCAAGACAGTGACATCATACCTAAAGTAAGAGCCCATAGGGCCGAAGTGTGAAGGTTATCAGATGCTTAATGAAGGCCTGCTGACCTACAAGGGCAGATTGTATATTCCAAATTGTGACGACCTAAAGAGGATCAAAATGGATGAACTACACAAAAGACCATATATTGGTCATCTTGGTTATCAGAAAATGATGACGACCACTAGGAAACTATTCTATTGGCTTGGACTGAAGAAGGACATAGCTGATTACTTAGCTAAGTGTCTAGAATGTCAGCAAGTCAAGGCAGAGCACCCACACCCCTAGGGTTGTTGCAACCCCTACCAATTCCTGAATGGAAATGGGAAACCATCTCCATGGATTTCATCACAGGATTACCAAGGTCAACTAAACAAAACGATGCCATCATGGTAGTTGTGGACAAACTGAGCAAGGCTGCTCACTTCATACCCGTCAAGTCAACTTGCAAGGTAATAGATATTGCCAACATCTTCATGAAAGAGATATTGAGACTGCATGGCATGCCTAAGGAAATTATATCTGTCATGGATACAAAGTTTACTTCAAACTTCTCGAAATCTCTGTTTGCTGGTTTTGACACAAAATTACTCTTTAGTACAACCTGTCACCCTCAAACTGATGGGTAGATAGAGAGGGTAAACCAAATATTAGAAGACATGTTGAGGATGCATGTAATGCATCAACCCAAGAAATGGGAGGACTACCTACCACTGGTAGAATTTGTTTACAACAATGGCTATCAAGAGTCATTAAAAATGAGTCCTTTATAAGCCCTCTATGGAAGATAATGCAACATTCCAATCAGCTGGAACAACCCAGTAGACACAGTTACAATTGGGCTAGATGTGCTAAAGGAAATGGAACATCAAGTGATTCAGATCAGGCAAAATCTGAAGACAACCCAAGATAGACAAAAGAGCTATGCAGACTTGAAAATGACTCCTAGAGAGTTCAAAGTAGGGGATCATGTGTATCTTCGAGTTAGACACAGGAGAAGCTCCTTGAGGATGGGAGCTTGTGCCAAGCTAGCACCTCGGTATTGTGGACCTGTTGCCATCCTTATACATACTTGCAAACGTGAGCCAAGTCCTGCTCACTTAGTGTGTCCTTGGAGGCACAATGCCTAGGTTCATAGCCCACACTGTCACTTTGGCTTGAACCTCTTCCGTCTAGGCTTACTCCTAGGGAAGCCAAGTGGGGTAGACCCTAGTTTCTAGATGAGATTTACGTTAAGTTCTAGGAGTTGTTTTTAATTAGTTAAGGTTTGGGGGGAGTCTAACCTATGATGCAAAGGCAACAATGCAAGATGCAAGATTTCTTATGTATGTCAAGCAAGCCTTTCCCTAGGTCAACTAAGACTAGTGCCTAAGGTTGGGCAAGGGGTCAACTAATATGTAAGGGTGTTTAATTACAAATAAGATTAAAAGATTATCAAGATACACTTATGCTACAACAAGGTTAGATACTTACAAATAAAGAATGCTTGATACACAATGTTACAATATAACAAGCTGACCACGTTTGCTCAAATGTGCAGGAAGTTAGATACAATCAAGAAGTGAGCACCATCAACATATTAAGCCTAAGCATGCCCCAGTAGCACTTACTCTATTGGACTACTCCTCAATGGCAACATCAACACTCAAAAATCACAAGGACACTTAGAAGATTTAGAAGCTTTAAACACAAGTGTTCCACAATAATTAAGACACTTAGTTAATTACCCACAAAGCATTACTTGTAGATGAGATTGAGAGATTACACTTGCAAGTGATTGACCTTAAGATATATCAATTTTAACCAAGATTGTTAATTGCTTACTGAGTTAAGGGTTTTAAGATTTGAAAGATTTTGATTACCCTAACTAAGTGTTTGACCAGAAACCTCCTCCCCCAATTACCAATGTGATAGCGTGGGCTTTGAACCTAGGCATTATGCCTCCAAGGACACACTAAGTGAGCAGGACTTGGCTCACGTTTGCAAGTGTGTATAAGGATGGCAACAAGACCCTTTGAAGTTTTCGATAGAGTGGGACCAGTAGCTTATCGGCTAGCACTTCCCTTTGAAGTTTTCGGTAGAGTGGGACCAATAGCTTATCGGCTAGCACTTCCCTTCGAAGTTTTCGATAGAGTGGGACCAGTAGCTTATCGGCTAGCACTTCCCCCCACAGTGAAGGCACATAATGTTTTCCATGTTTCTTAATTAAAGAAGTATGTACATGATTCTAATCATATTATTGACTAGTCTGTGATTCAGGTGGAACTCGAGGGAGAATTCCTGCCAGGACCCCAATGCATAATAGACAGGAAGGAACCCCCACTCAGGAACAAAACCATTGCACATGTCAAAGTGCAGTGGAAACACTTTAGCTCAGATGAGGCTACACGGGAAATGGAGGATGCCATGAGACTTGCATATCCATTTTTGTTTACTTCTATACA
>SNQJ01S0063075.1:8814-27150 GCA_010110895.2 Picea sitchensis | reverse complement strand
CATATATTCCAGACTCCTCTGTGGAACTTTGCTCCCAATAAGTTTCCCACCAATGTTTGACATGGGGGAGAGCCTTAAGGAGTGCGAAGATGATCTTTTCTCTGTCGGAAAAATTGTGAACAGAGAAATAACCTTCTAACAGATTTAACCATTTATCCAGGTCATCCGCATCTATCTGACCTTCAAATATAGGAATATCAAAATTGACCTGTACCTTAAAAGGCGAGGTGCCTCCAAAGTGGCTGCTTGATGAAGATGTGCTTGATGCTATCGGGAGGCGTTGAAGGATGTGGGAAAAATTCTCTATCATTTCGTCCCTCTGTCGCGTGAGAGCTTGCTCAAGCAACAAATTGATAGGATCGTCTGCTCCGTCGTTTTTCTTTTCTTCCGCCACAGAGGGCTTCTTGGGCGTGTGAGAGCGATTGTCTTCAAGAGAGACAAGCTCGAGACCCAAATTGCTATACTCGGACCTCGTCGGGGACATGCATTGAAAAACAATCAAGAGCAACCTGCTCTGATACCACTGATCCAGATTATTTTCGGCACGAAATGAGAGTGGAGATATAATAAATAAATGCACAGAGATATCGCGGATATCCAATAATATAACAGAAATGTATCAGAGATGCAACCATAAACATAGAGATACAGTAATACACGGTTTCTATTAACGAAATAAATGTACAGAGGCTGTAAAAATACAGAGTGAAAGACTTGCTAGAATGGTGGCAGCTTATCTCTGAGAAGAGATGTGACAGCTACTCGCATCTGCAAGAAGGTGATTACAATGAGGCTCCGAAGGCCTTTTTACAATAAACCGGAATTCCAAAAAACCTAGACATCCAAAAACCTAACCCTAGGAGATGAAGCGCCAAAAGTCATGTGGGCCTCGTTTGGGTAAGTTAGTACATCAACTTCTCGGGGTCGTAACTTTTGCATACGATCTCCGTTTTAGGTGTATGATGGCCCGTTGGAAAGGTATCGTCGAGGAGATTCATTTTGGGGGTTCAATCATGCTTTCGGCTATCATTGAGAAGCTCGATCCCGAAAAACCTTCATTTAGGCCCTCAAAATGGCCCCAGAAGTTTAAAACTGCTAAAAATAGTAAATTGCCAAAATTACCAAAAAACTATTTTCAGCTAGTTGGAAAAGGTGGGTGGCCATCGATATCCACCTGGATCAATATCCGAGGGTGATGAGGATCTTGCTCTTTGGACAAAGGGCAAGAAGAAGACCGTAAAGGGTGCTAGACAAGGTCCCAAGGGAGGGGCCAAACCACAACAGAATGGTGGTGGGCAAGAGAGAGACATGAGCACAATGAAATGATTTGCTTGTGGAGAGATGAGGCACTATGCTGGACAATGTCCCAAGAAGAAGAAGAAGCAACAGGATGGTATGGCAGTGATAGCAGAGGAGGAGGAGTTTGCTACTCAGTTTGCGAGGGAGTGTGCTTTTGTCAATTGATTCACCATCCATCGGTTGGTGTACAGACAGATTTGAGGAGATCCCACAGATTGAGAGTGTTGTATCTCGTGGGACGCAGACTCAATTTTCGAGTACACCATCTTCAGGGGTGACTGGTCCACCCAGGACAACTTCAGTTTCAGAGTTGCTGAGCAGACAATTAGTTGGTGTAGAGGCTTTAGAGCATCAAAGATTGATGAGTGTGAGCAGGGCGCCAGAGAGGCTTGAGCCTCACTTGGCTATGGAGATGAGCAGATCATCTTCAGATTCCACTTCAGGTGGAAGTCACTTGGTGAGAGACCAAGTTGAGGATCTTGGTGAGATGCCAAGATCCAAATACTCTTGGTGAGATGCCAAGAGAGAGACTCTTGGTGAGATGCAAAGAGAAGTGACCTTTGGTTGGATGCCAAGAGGTAGAAATCCTTGATGAGATACCAGGGTTAAGATCTTTGGTGTGATTCCAAGATCTAGGAGATCTCGGATAGGTGGAGATGCACTTCCATCTAGAGGTCAGGCAGGTCGAGCAGATTTGTGTTAGAGACCACTTTTGATGATTAGGGTACAACCATACTCACTGAGTATTTGCCAGCAGGAAACCATGTCCACTGCAGGGATGAGATTGGAGGGGTGAGTGACATTTTCCTCGGTAAGAGGGAGTGTTGAGATTTGGGTACCTTGGAAAGTGGTCCCCTTGTGGTTTTGGGTCTCTAACCACAAGAGGGAAATGTTTGTACCATTGTACCTTGTACTTTGTCTAATTTCACTTTGACTTAGGAGATATAAGTCAAAAGTGAAATTTGTCACTTTTAGCCTAAAGTGACTATTAATTCGCTTTGTGGGTGAATTGGGAGACATAAAGTGAACTTCTGGAACTTAACCCAAAGTGGGTTTTGAGGTGAGATTCTTTTGGGGAGATCTCACCCATTGATTAGAGATGGCTTGGGGTGATCCTAGCCATCCATCTTTAGGTTTCCTTATGGATGATTCAAAGGGAGCGCAAGGGTCAAGGAGAGGCTCATTCCTTCATTTATTCACCAAGAGAGTTGGGAGAGGAGCAAAGGGATGAGGATGGAAACATTTGGTGAGGAGATCTTGGGTGCCTCCATTTATGTAGAGTGCTAGGAGGCTTGGAGCATCATCATTTGTGTGTGAGAATACTTGCCAGTTGGAGGGCGCACCTTTGGAGTAGGGCGTATGCTTAGCAGGCACTAGGAGTTCTTGTGGTACTTCAGATCTGACAGGTTCATCTTGGAGGAGGCATACAACAACTTGTTTGTGTGCAAGGGTTTCTTCATTGGGAAAAGGAGGAGGAAGGGCACATTGATTTATTGGATAGAGCATCAAGGAAGGAAAGGCGCACTAGCTTGGGCACATTCTTCTTGGAACCTGCTTGACTGAAATCTACAAATGACATTGTGGAAAGGAAAGGAAACTAGACAACTATTACCCAAAACCCAAAATTTCACCTTACAACTGCCATGAACAATCAACATACTTGAAGGGCCAATGTAACCATGTAACTAGGTGATCTATTAAACCGAAAATATCAACATAGTTAACCTTCTAGTGCAACCAATCATGAAATCTCATATGTCAAAAAGATGCCTTGATGTACTTGCTAGTGAAAGAATAGTTGGAGGCTATTGGTTGGAATTTGGAACATGGTACTTCCACAATAATAAGCATGAATGCATGAGAGCCTAAACTCTTAGAATCAATTTGATGAAATATCTCCATCATTCTCAATTCAATTGGATCATGATGAACCCTAATATCCAAGTATTGATCAGTCAAAGGATCCCCCTGAAGCACAAAATCTGAATATAGAATCATAGGCAAAATGTCAGGAGTATCATCCTCTGGTGAATCAAAAGTTCCTCCCCCCTACTGCGATGGTGTATCTGATCAAGTTCTTGAACCATTGTTGGGATATGCACGGATTAAGTCCCTTGCTGAGCCAATTTTGCATAGTTGATTTGTGGTTCTTCCTCTTCAGATTTTTCATCATCACTAGAATGGACCAATGAACACACTTGGGCACTCATCTCTTGATCTTCATCTTCATGGAACTCTGCATATGACCCAAGTGATTCAACTACTGGTTCCTTATCATTCAAACATGAGTCGTCATCATCTCATTCATCTCCGAGAACTTGATAAGGTGTAAGTTGTGGTTCCTCTTCAATAACAAGGAATTCTGGCGCTTTTGTAACAACCGATGATTGAAGATCATTGAATGGTGTCACCTCCACTGGTTGGTCAAGAACATGGATCGGAGGAAACTCATAGGCTGCAAGGTAATTTCTTTCTAACTTGATAGCAACAACTTGGGCATCCTCCAGATTTTTGGGGTCTTTATTCATGAGAAACATACCCAATATTCCATCATATGACTCAAGATAGAAAATTAAAGCACTAACTACGTTAGGTCTCAGTGTGTTAGGAATTCTATTGTAAGCCTTAGAAAAATGAGTGTTAAATTCGGAAACAGTTTCATTCTCTTTCTTTTTAATAGTAGAAAAGGTTTTGAGTAAGAAAGCAATATCTTATTTATCAGCCCATCTTTTCATGAACTTGTCTTGAAAAACATCCCATCCATCAATGGACCTTGCTGGAAGCGACTTGTACCATGCTCATGCATCTCCCTCGAGGGTCTGCACAAACATCCTCATGTTCCACGTCAAAATCATCCTCCACTTCTAAAAAATCAGCTACATGTACAATAATCCAAGTGAAATAGCCCCAACAAAGAGGGACGTCTCCATCAATGATGGAAGAAAATGAGTCCAATGTGCAACATCTAGCCTCCAAAGGGGTAGATACTCAACAAGCTCCTCAAAGTATGCAAGCAAACCCTCCTAGGTATCCTTCAAGGTCGACATATGGGCCTCCAAGTTGAAACATCCCTACAAATCATAAGTGAGACCTTTCAAGAGTGGATGGCCCCTCAAAACAAGCTCCAAAGTTTCATGCGTTAAGTGTTCAAGGTGTAACAACCCTCCTATAATCATGCCAATCACCTCCTCAAGTCATGGAGAGTCTGATAAGCCCACATGTGCCAAAAAGAACCCCAAATGCAATCTCCAAGGTGGACGTCCCCTCAAATTAGGTGACCCATGCCTCAAAATGTGCAAACAACGTGAGATCTCCAAAATCTAGGACATGGCATGGCATGAGAAGTCCTGTTACATGAAAAATAGCTCCAAACCGTTTTGACCAATAGCTTGGGAATTGTGAATTGCCTTGAGACACCTGAAGTTACCTTGGGAACTGAGAACTGCCTTGGGAATTGTGAAAATGCCCAAAAGTTCAAGATGAAGCCAATGCTCAAGAGGAACCATACCACATCATACGATCCATCAGTATGTCTTCAAACCCTCTAGTTCATCATAATTCATGAAACCAAATAAGTATTCCAACTGTCCAAGGCTCATAAAAATTGCAAGGGCAGTGAAGAAACTCACTGGCATTACCCCTGTGCAAAATAAGGGGTAGCACTGTCCATATCAAAGCGTTGTGCCAGCCTCTGAACACAATCTATTAATGCAACTGGGTTGTATATCCTACAAAATTGTTGACTTTGTGCTTCTTTTTGGTTCCTTGTTTTGATCTTGCATCTATGAGCTTCCCCACGGGATCAAGTGCTCCAATCTTAGTGGTGGCAATACTTGCTCCTTCATCTTCAGAATCATTAATCCTTATTCTCTTCTCTATAGCCTCTAACCTTTTGCAGACCTCATCATCCATTTATCTTCTGGCTCAAATAATCTGTCTTCATCTTCTTTCCTAACCAAAGGCGATTCCTCTGTGAGTAATCTTGTTGCTCTGATACAAAATTGATA
The DNA here is from genome assembly GCA_010110895.2 of Picea sitchensis. Lineage (NCBI taxonomy): Eukaryota > Viridiplantae > Streptophyta > Pinopsida > Pinales > Pinaceae > Picea > Picea sitchensis. Next base: position 21,844 of record SNQJ01S0063075.1, on the reverse strand, counting down.
TCGCAGTAATTGTGAGGTCTCTAGCGGTCTTCCGTAGATGAAGTTGCTTCTGCAATCTGCAACACAACTATTCTGCACTGGAAAAATACGAACTTTTTTTTTATAGAGCAAACATAATTTTAACAGCACGAGGACAACAGAAGATCTGATATCCTTTGAAATTGAAAACCCTGATTTCTATTTCAGAAGAACTCAAGAACACCCTCCAAAAAAGATAAATAGGCTGTTACAGCGAAAAAAGAAAAAATGGACAGTAAGGATCTGTCCACTTATTTGCATCAATCTGCATGTGGGGTTGAATCCCATGTATTGTCTTCGGTGCAAGTGTTATAATTTGATGTGGGAAAGGGGAAGCTGATTCAGAAAGGCCATGCAGACATCTAGGCAGCCCTCTGCTTGTCTGTCATTATGAAGATCAATATCTTCATAACCTAGCATGAATGATGGGGATTTTATAGCCCTGATAAAGTATTGGAGAAAACACCAGAGTTTGTGATAAAACGATCTTCGAAACAATTATGTTATTTCTATGTATCATTTATACCCATTATAAACTCCTAATTCTAGTTATTATGAACTTTCAGATTGAGATATCAAAGAAGGGTTTGGAGGAAAGGCATAAGTTTGAAGAGGATCACGAAAAAAACGTTTCAGCCACAAGAACTAGATTGTCTCAACTGCAGAGAGAAATTGACTTGATAAGTGATCAGAAGCTACCTAGGCTGAGAGAAGAGATTAGTAAGAATGAAGTAAGGATGCCTTTATCCATGTTCTATATTTCTTTCAAATAGTCGTTTATTAATACTTCAACAGCTTTGCCAGAGACCATGGCTTGAAGAAATTTGATTGCATGAGTAAATCCATTTTACAGGTGGAAATGAAGCATTTGCTAAAGAAGCGACAAGATATTCATAACAGACCTGATAAGTTATCTCGAGAGGATGAGGCAGCAAATGTTCTCATCCAAACATTAAAAGGAAAATTGCGTGGGAGGATTACAGATTTGGCTACAATTAGTGGCCACTTGGCAAAAGCAGCAAATTCCATTCTTTGTCATCTTACAAATCCTGCAACTACGTATGTTGAACTCAACAATATTTCTAATTTAACGGTATTGTAATTTAGATTGCATTCCTAATACAAGCTAACAAAATATTGATTTTCCTTGTTCAAACTTATATTTTGAAAATGATTACATGTGACAGAGTATGAGTTAAACTTGAGGGAATGCACGTGGAAATTTTTCGGAAACGTAAAGACTGACATGACTCATACCTGAATGCAGATTTGTAGTTGATGACAGAGATACAGCAAATACAATTATCTCATATTTTCAGGAAAAACGAATTGGCATTGCAACATGTGAGATTTTATCCGAGTTAAGTCTACAATTCAAGTGCAGAAATACTTGTGAAACTGGACCATATGTTAGACCAGTTTTGCATGATCTCCAGTGTTTAGAGAATTATCGACCCGTCTTCCAAAAATATTTTGGAAATTGGTGTGTAGCAAAAGACCTTTGTGCTGCAACCACATATTTCAAAAGGAAGCAAGGTTATTCTGAGACATATGATGTTGTGACTGAAGATGGGGTTATCTTCAAAAAGGTAAAACTAAACCTTGTTTATGCCTGACTTTAATGCTAACATTAATTATTATCTTTATATGTTGCATTTTAAAGTTGTTTATGATGGTTATAATATTCACCCTATGCTAGATAATCAAGCATTTTCAGTCGAGTCTGTAATTTGGAAATTCAAGGACAAGTAATTGTTTGTTCTTAATTTAGGATGGGGAAGTAATTGCTGCTAACTGGGACTCAAAAGAGAAAGCAGCATTTAAATCTAGTGATGATATCTCTAAGCAAGATGAATCGAGAACCATTGTGATATTGGAGGAGGCCCTAAAAGAGAAGGCTAAAGAGAAAGATAAGTTAGAAGCAAGTCTAGCGACACTACTAACTAGTTTGGGGCTCATAAAATCTCAAGAACAAGATGTTTATGAACAAATGCAGAAACTAAGAGAAAGTGAAAAATCTCATTTTGTTTCTAATACAGCAGCTATCAGATTAAAGCTTGAAGAACAGCAGATTGAGCTCAATACTATTCACAAAGCAATCAAAGATGATCAAGATGATGGCAAACTTCAAAAAGAAATTCAAGAATTGAAACAGGAGCAAATGATTTTGAAAAGTAAATTGGGAGTAGCTGAAAATTCTCCTTCATACAATCCTGAACTGCTTGAATTGAATGAGAGAATTAAACAGCTTAATGAAGCAATGAGATCATACACAATCAAGATCCAACATAAAAGATCATCTGTCAAGATGCTAAAAATTCAGTTGGAAACAGTAAAATCTGATGGTAAGTATAAGTCATCACTCTCAGAAAAATTAACAGCCCTTACCACACACAACGAGAAATTTCTCTGCACAAAGGAACAGTTTCATAAAGCAGAACTTCAAATGTCCACCAGGTTGGTTTTGGATAATTTTAATGATTTCAGCTTATGGTAGTTGACTGGTTTTCTTCCAACGATTAAAAGAAAATACTGTTTGGCATCATATAACTAGTCATTGTTTTGCATGATGAATGTTTTCTTGTAAGACATCGTTTTCTTATTTAAAACTCCACTAAGGAACACTTGAAGAATGCACATACAGGAAAACAGAAATTGAGAAAATGAAAGCAAAAGTGATTGAATTTGAAACAACAATTTCTGAGTGTAACAAAGAAGAGAAGGCACTAAGGTCAAGAGAGGTAATTCTTAAACTTGTTCTAATTCCTGTATGCAATTATTTGCAGATGACATATTACTGTAGGTTAAATTCTAATTGGCCAAATTAGGGAACCTTACAGAACAAAATATTTGGTAGGTTTTCATAAAGGATGAGTTAAATGGGTTGGTGGCATCTGAAACAATAACAAAGGAACAATTAAGAAAGATTCTTTTGGCACTGCAAGACAGTTGTGGACCTCATCTCCACAAAAAAGTATGCCATGAACTGTCTGATCCGTCTTTTGAAGCACTTGCAAATGAAGCAGAAGATGAGGAAGGCCTGGTCTTGGCTCAGGAGGAGATGTCTCTGAATGAGATCAGAAGGCAATAATTCATTTACCAAACATTTTTTCACTTGGACTAGGGCAATGACTAACTAAAATGTACTTTGTGGTTTGCTTTCATTGATTGATTATTTCTGAAACGTGTTTGTTTTCAACAGGAACATTCACGCCGATGCTTTAGAGGAGGATGTAAAGTACAGAAAGAATGAATCCTACTTTTTGACAGAACTTGATAAACTTGGTGAAATGATAGAATCACAAAGAAATCACAAGGACAAGCTAGAAAATGAGAGGTTTAATATCTTTACAAAATCTGTCAAGAAGGTAAGTTTGCTCTAGTTACTTTGTTTGATTGATTTTCAAAGCAGTTAGAGATGCACAAGTTTGCTCTAGTTACTCTGTTCGATTGATTTTCAAAGCAATTAGAGAAGCACTTTGTATGTTTCAGACTAATGCTTTCAAGTTTTTAGCTGAATGGTGTGCTGTCAAAAACATATCAAAATCTTACACAACATGGAGATGCATATCTCTCTTTCACAGAGGAAAAGAGTCTTCTGTTTTCTGATGGAGTAAATCTACAAGGTATTTTTATATCAAGCTACTGATTTTTCCCCAAACAGTATACTCTGAATCCATTCTCCTTGGCAAATTTCAACTACTAAATACTTACCAATTGAATTTGGATAACCAGTGCGCCCAGATCGTCATAAGTGGCGTAATTTCAATTCTCTGTCCGGGGGCCAACAAGCTCTAGCCTCTTTAGCCTTGTCATTCAGTTTACAAGCAATGTTTCCCTCGCCCTTCTACTTCTTTGATGAGATTGATGCTTCCTTGGATACAAAGAATGCACGACTAGTTGCAGAATACATCAAGGTGAATCCATTAATGTTCTCTCTTTACTTCGTTCACTGTTTTTTCGGACACCTGCAACTTCCAATTATATGTACGACCTTAACAGATTTTATATGCTTCAATTTGTTTTGTCCTCTTCAGAATCAAACGTCTGCTCAGTATATCGTGGTTTCACATCGGCCTCAGTTATATGAGCTTGCAACATCTTTGGTGGGGGTGTATCATTACAATGGTTCCTCAACATGTATAACTGTCAAAGTCTAAAGAACCAAGATCAATTATTGTACATACGAATCTCTCATTCACCTGGAAAGCCAAACCGATAGAATGTCAATTGTGATAGCATCATTTGCACATTTTATGAAAACTAGCAGTAACATTTCTCTTTGCCAAATGATCGATTCAACCAGAACCAAGTATTATAACATAAAAGTTCACAACAAAAAAAGTCAAAACTAAATATAAGTAACATAGAATCATACATGCATGGTTGTGGACCCGCACACACATTAGGACTCTTTTGGTTCAGGTCAGATAATTGCACCACCTTAATTTTTATAAGTTGTACTTTGGTGGTAAATTACTGCCAAGATAGCATGATTCATATTCTTTGAAATTTGACTAAATAAATCTAGGTTTTACTAACATATTATTCTAATATCGGTCTAATGTTTTTTTGATTTTTCTTAATGTTTCTTGGGGTTAATGGACTGTTTATGCACTCATGTACACATGTAACTTGTTTCCAAGCACTCGCCTATGAAACTAAGAAAACAAGAAAGGTAAATGGTGTGTAGGTGGGTCCTCTTATTTATTTCTAATATGGAATTGGATATCCATCCAAAGGACCTATTGTGCGAGTAAAATGTGCCTAGGTTGGGTTTTTACTTGTTTGGAATTGGTTATTCATCCAGAGGACCTATTGTGAGAGTAAAATGTGTCTTGGTTGGGTTCTGTTAGCACAAATTTCCACCTTCCAATTGAGCTGATAAACCTGTTATAACAGCGATGAAAACTTGGCTAATTCAAGGAGAAAAGCCCCAAATTGTCACGGGCTAGACCCCTCTTTGTTTGGGCTAGTGTTTGCTAGACTCGGGGGGGAGTCCCTAGGGTGATTTGCCGCTGTCCTAAGTTTGATTTTCTGCGTTTATTGACGAAAAACAGCCGCTGATATGTTTGGGACAGAATGTTAAAACTGCCCAAAACAAGGGGAAAAATTGTTTTTTTTGGTTGGAGGGATCCTGTAGGGTTAGCACAATGAATATAGAATAGAAACAGAACATAAAACCACTCAAAAAATTAGTAAAATCACAATGAATAGTTAAGGAAAATGACAAATCAGATTGCAAAATTCACAAAATATCGACAAGAAACAAGGTTAAAAGACAAATACAAATTTCTTTATTGATAGGTTTGCAAGAGGGTTGGTTGCACCACAATTGGCAAGTCCTCAACCAGTGCAATGATCACTTTGCTCAAAGAAGAGTCACTAGACTAAGAACGAGACATAAGAATGAGAGAAAAAAACTATGCTAGCTGCCACAAAAATCCAACCAATAACCAATGAAGACATAAGAACGAGACATAGACTAAGAACGAGACATCAGAATGAGAGAAAGAAACTATGCTAGCTGCCACAAAAATCCAACCAATAACCAATGAAGACCATCCAATAAATAGGAGTGGAGTGCGAATAAAATAGGAGTTAATGCGCATGAGGGAATAAGTGTGAGTGAGAAATTTAGGAATTAACGCGCATGGGTGAGTTATGAGTGAGAGTGTATGTGCATGGTGAGTTAAATAATGGCTAAGATACATGGAGTATAATTTTGGCTTTTCAACGCATGTTAGATTGCTAAATTTGGCCAAGGGATGAGAGAGTTCTGAGTTAAAGGGAAATTCGCCCTATTTTTTAGGGATTTCCTAAACTTAAGGAATTTTGCATTTAAAAACAATTTAGGGAGAATTTTTAGAAATTGATTGCATGAAAAGTGAGAGGAATAGAGTGAGAAAAATTATCCTTGAGTGGCTAAACTTTCTCCAAAAAAATGCCACTTCACCCATGTGCCACCTCTTTAGCTTAATTAATTCTCATTTAATGCATAATCCTTGGAAAATGTGCCCTTGGTCCATGATGCCATGTAGATGCCACATCATCTTGATGCTTTGCCACATGTTGAAATCTGAGCTTGCCACTGCTAGAGATGACAATGACTGTTAAAAATAGAAATTAAAAAAAATAACCATGCGGTCCCAAAAATAACCATTCGGTCCCAAAAATCTGAAACTTGTTGAAACTGACCCAAACTCTCCACAAATGCTCGGAATGACTAGGAGACCAAAATCACGTGTCTACTAAAAATAGAAAGTTCTCACATCTCCATGATATTATACTCATTGGATTCAGTTTTCCGTAAGGAATCCGAATCCGCAATCAGAATCGATGTTGGCATGTTTTACAGGAAGCGTGTGCTTGTCATTGATGGCAAGAAGAACAACGACGATAGCAAATAGGAAAAGCATAAGCTCAAGAGGAGAAGTGGACAATATGCAGAGATCAAAGCTCAGAAGGGAAAGCGCAGTACAAAAACATGATCATGATCAAAATCCTTGATTGTGGATCTGCATCGAGAGTCTTCACGACTGTCGGATCAAATTAAGTGAAGGATAGGATAAACGGGGCACACGGTTTGAGAATTCGATTATCCAAATCTCCCTCAGCCGTCAGATCAAATTAAGTGGAAGGATAGGATAAACAAAGATGGAGAGTCGTTGGATTTAATCCAAGGCAAAGCTGCATCGTAGACAGATCGAGTCGTTGATCTAAGATCTTGATCAAACGAACATCATTCGTTTCGGGTCTAAAGATGTGAGGAGGTTATGCTCTGGAAAAATCTCACTTCAAAATTTTTCAATTTGAGATTTGAAATACTCGAAGCCCGGAGAGCGGGAGAGCTGAAACAAATTCTCAACGGTCGGATAATCCGAAGATCTCAAGCGTCAGATTGTCCGAAATGAATAAGGACCATCGGATCTAGAGAATATTATTTTGACCGTTAGATCAAGGAGATGAATATGTGTCACATCAGGTGACTATGTCAACAGACCACCTCAACAAGGACATGTGGCAGATCTCGTCAGCAAGGACATGTGGCATACCACGTCAGTGAGTGACACGTGGAAACCACTCGATCTGTGCCAAGTCAACAGGTGATGTGTGTAATGTTACGTCACTCCGAGAGTTTTACTTCGGGAGTTTTACCACCAGCAGATGCCCTAGGTCTCGAAGTCCCGAATGCCGAAGTCTCGAAGTGGACATAAGTCGTCTAATCTGAAGATCACTTCGGGTGCATTCTCAACCGTTGATCTAGTACAGCGGAAGGACAATGTAAGTGGAAGTGTTAACCGACAACAAGTGGTCTCCACCGCCTATGACTTATTCAACAGGTGACCACTCCGGAGGATAATGAAGCAGCAATCAGCCTAAAGTCCCGAAGGACCGAAGTCACTTATGATCATTGATCGTGCATGAGGGTATGTGTCAAGAGATCGTTGACTCCAGGCGAAACTACTATGGGAAAACGCGAAGGAGAAAGGTTTGAAATTGCCGAAGGCTGAAGTTCTGGAGCGGAGGATAGTCATTGGATTAAGGAGGACATGTGTCTGCAGATCATCAACTCCGGAAGATTGACGTACGGAGGAAAGCAGGGTTTGAGAGTTGAAACTCTCAGCTCGGATCACAAAATAAACTGAAGCCGTTGATTTGGAAGGGAGCTACGTGTCGACAGATCGTGGAGATCTGGGATCGCGTGTGGAAGGAGGAAAGGAAGGCAGATAACAGTCGTTGATCGAGTGGCATCACCAAGGGATTGGAGATCAATGACCATGCTCAATTGCGGCGCCATAACATGCTCGGGTCTTAATTTTTCTTGAGTGGGCCGCAATCAAAACCATGGTATCGCCAAAGGCATACGTGGAGCTCTGTAGTGAATTGCCGGGCAAAAAGCGGGTTTCCCTCAAACCGCCTTTGGCCGCACCCACAATCGCGTGGTCACGAGAGATCATCGCCCAAGGTCATATCGAAAGGAGCTAGCACTCACTAGACCGAGATCGCGAAGCGCTTTTTGAATAGGTGTGTGGTCATCACCAGTGGTCACGCAAAGGAAGGGGCTTAGGACTGATTTACCTACAACGAATAAAACGACTGACTGTAACTGCTAGTGAAGAAAAGGAATCTCAGGCTAACGGGCACTGATGATGAATAGGCAGTGAGTAACTGCCAGTAAAGTGGCAGAGTTGCAATGAGGANAGGGGCTTAGGACTGATTTACCTACAACGAATAAAACGACTGACTGTAACTGCTAGTGAAGAAAAGGAATCTCAGGCTAACGGGCACTGATGATGAATAGGCAGTGAGTAACTGCCAGTAAAGTGGCAGAGTTGCAATGAGGACCTGGAGAGAACTGGGCGAAAATAAGACATGCAGAACATAGAAGAGAATATACATAATTGAGATGCAACACAGAGTAGTTGTGACGAAGAGTTGCCAGGATGATCTGGCAGAGGACTTGGCGTGATAAAGACATGCAGAGAATGTGCTTTTCGAGAACTGATGCATGAGCGTAGAAGGTGGTAGTAAGCAACAGAAAAGGAGCAGAGAAGAGGTACAACGAAAAGGAATGCAGTGTATGCACAGAGCATAAAACGCAGAAGGAAAAAGAGAAGCTGAGGAGTTGAAAGAGGCATAAGTGGAATACAACATAGAAGCTGAAGAAGGCTGAGGAGACATGGAGCCGTAACAGACCATATCAGAGACAGAGCACGTAAGTAAAGTTTTGTAAGTTTCAATCATGGTGGTAGGGTGGTGCTAGGGAGGATTGCAGTCCTCTAAATTCTAGTTGGTGCTAGAAGATATTTTGGGAGTTGGTGCTTCCATCTAGTGGGTGCTAGAAAAACTTGGGAGTTGGTGCTAGAGAAATATGAGAGTTGGTGCTCTCTGCAAGTTGTAGCTTGCTATTAGAGGTTGTAGCCTCATATTCGAGTTGGAACTCAAAGATTGTGATGTACATGAAAGTTGAAGCTTAATTGACATCCTAAGAAGAAGAGGTTTTCACCCTTTATGGGTTTCCTCATGAAAATCAGTGTCTCTGTGTATTCTGTGTGATTGATCAAATATTGTATATCTATGCAAGTTAAATTATCAACAACACATTAAATAATAATCTAGAATGAATAAAAAATAACAAGAAAAGTTTCAAGCTTATTTATATAACTGATTCACCCCCCCCTCAGTTATATTTCCAACAATTGGTACCAGAGCCGGTGCCTTTGATCAAAGGTAGATCCATAAGCTTGAACATGACTAGTCATGATGGAAGTCCACTGTTTGATGGAACAAACTTTGTCTTCTGGAAAATAAGTAGGAGAACACATTTAATGTCTCTGGGTGTTGATGTTTGGGATGTCGTTGAAACGGGATATGTGAAGCCTGTAGTCTTGGTCTCAAAAGATGATAAGTTGGAGTTTATCTTTAATGCAAAAGCAATGAATGCCATCCTCAGTGGACTTGTTGAACCCGAATTTGTCAAAGTCATGCACTATGATTCAACAAAAGTTATGTTGGACAAGCTGATAAGTAGTTATGAAGGTAATGAAAAGGTGAAAGACGCAAAACTTCAGACTCAGACTGAAATATGAGCAGTTAAATATGGATGAAGATGAAACTATCAGTAAGTACTTCTTACATATAGAAGAACTTGTCAATACTATGAAAGGCCTAGGTGAAATGATAGATGAATCTATTCTAGTCCAGAAAATATTAAGATCTCTTCATGATAGATTTAACTCAAAGGTCTCTGCTATAGAGGAAATAATTGATCTCAAAACGTTGACACTAGATCAACTTCTTGGAACCCTAACTGCTTATGAAATGAGAATCACCAAAAGTAAATCCACTACAAGAGGCATCTTTTAAAGTAGAGAAAATCACAGATTCCGATATAGATGAGATTGAAGCAAATTTTGTGAGAAGACTGAAGAAAGGATCAGGCAAATACAAAGGTAAACTACCCTTCAAATGTTTCAACTGTGGTAAGATAGGTCATTTTGCATCTAATTGTCCTCACAAAAGAAAGGATAAGACATATGACGATGAAGAGAAGCACAAACACAAGAAGGTCTATACAGAGAATAATTTTAAGAAGAAAAGCCTTTGTGTAAACAATGATGATGATCCCTCAGATGATGAAAGCAATGACTCTTCTATTGAAGATAAAATAAGTGATATCATGCTAATAGATTTAGAAGATCTAAACACTGAAGATACATGAAGTGAGTTCGTTGATTGTGAAGTAGTAGTAGATCTTGAAGGAGAAATTGTCAGTGCCATGGAAGAGATTGATAGACTCAGAGAAAAGAAAAGAAAACAAAAACAGTTACTGCTCAGGTATGAGAAAACATGCAATGAACCAACTGAAGAAATTGCTCTGTTGAAGGTTAAGTTAGAAGAAGCTAAGAAGATTGAAGACATCCTCAAACAACAATTGAAGGAAGCCGAAACAAAAGGTGAAAAAATAGAGGCTGAAGTAGTGACTTTCAGAAAAGATCTAGAGAAATTTCAGGCCTTATATCATCATAATCTGACAAGTATTAAAGCCTCAGAAGGATTAGCCTCCATTTTGAATCAGCAAAGGAATTCTAAGTTGAAAACTGGTTTGAGTTATGAAGAGGGATCGAGTAGTGGTCAACCAAGCAACAAAGAATCCATCAAGTTTGTCAAATCTACAACCATTGACAACAACAAACTTGCAAAAACAAAGGAAGAGAATCAGCTGCCAAGGAGGAGTGAAGGAAGAGCTACCATAACTGAATCTGTAGAACAAAGAAATAATACACCCTCTGCTCAAGGAAATCATCAGCATGGAAGAAATCGACCTGCTCAAAGAAGACATCCATTTTCCAGGTACACAGATTTTTTCTATGGATATTGTTTTTACTGCTCTAACTTTGGCCACAAAGCTGTAAATTGTTCTTTAAGATTTAGACATGAGCAATCAAGACAGCCAAGGAATAAATATCTGCCACAACAAAGAATGAGACATCCAAGTAACAAACAACCACAGACTGCAAATCATGTGATGGCTGGGAAAATGACGTAGATTAAACATAACAATCGTTATGATCCTTTATTCAATGAACCAGAATGTTACATCTACCGTAATTATGGACATAAAGCTACAGACTGCCGCTTAAAGAACTATAAGCCAGATTCAAATCATAGAGCTGAAAACGTCAAGGTTTGGAAGAAGAATGAAGATAACAAGTGTGGATTAGTGTTGTCATCTCAAAGACAAAAAACCCCTGGTATATTGACAGCGGATGCTCCAGTCATATGACAGGTGACAAAAGTAAGTTCCTATTACTCAAAGAAAATAAATCAGGGAGTGTGACCTTTGGAAATGATGCTCCAGGAAAGATCAGAGGTAAAGGTCTAGTAAGCTTAAGTAATGGAAGAAACAAAGCTCAAGATGTATTATTTGTTGATGGTTTAAAGCATAATCTTCTTAGTGTTAGTCAGATATGTGATAGAGGATGTGAAGTCACTTTCACTGCCAAGAATTGTAAAATAAAGACAATAAACACAGGAGAGCTGATTGCAAAAGGGGTTAGAACTGAAAACAATGTATATGTTTTGAAGGAAGATAAAGAGAAATGTCATTTAAGTAAATTTGATGAAAGTTGGTTATGGCACAGAAGGCTTGGACACCTCAATTTTGATCATATTGTCAAACTGAATAATGAAGGTGCTGTGAAAGACCTTCCAAGAATATCTAAGCCTAATAACTCTGTATGTGAATCCTGTCAAATGGGGAAGTTGACTTGTGCTCAATTCAAATTGAAGAGTTTCACATTTTCAAAGAAACCACTTCAAATTGTTCATATGGATCTGTGTGGACCATCGCAAAAGGAAGGAACTGGAGGAGAACGTTACCTTATGCTAGTCATTGATGACTTCTCCAGACTTACGTGGGTTGCCTTTCTGAGAGAAATATCTGATGCGTTTGAGAAGTTCAAAAAGTTTAAGGCGTTAGCTGAGAATCAGACATGAAGGAAGTTAAAGGCAATTCGCTCAGACAGGGGAGGATAATTTTTTTCAAGAGATTTCAAAGAGTTCTGTGACATACATGGAATTGAAAGAGAATATATTATTCCAGGTACTCCTTAACAAAATGGAGTTGTAGAACGCGAAAATAGATCAGTTCAGCAGATGGCAAGAGCTATGATGAGTGAAAGGGACATTTCACAAACCTTTTGGGTGGAGGTTGTTCGCACGGTTGTTCATATTCTAAACAAAGCTCATCTAAGGCCGAACAGTGATAAAACTCCATATGAGTTGTGGTTTGGTCGACTTGCATCAATCAAGTACTTCAAAGTATTTGGAAGTAAATTCTACATCAAAAATAATGATGGTCATCTGGGAAAATTTGATAGTAGAGCTGATGAAGGTATCTTCTTAGGATATGCAACGAACATTAAAGGATACAAATGCTTTAACAAAAGAATGCATAAATTAGTAGACTGTATTGATGTTCAAATTGATGAAGAAGCTCATGTAAAAGATCAACAGAGAATAAGCATTAAGCCAGATGAAAAAGATGATGAGAATAATGAAAATGAAGAACAACAAATCTCAGAGTCACGAAGATGATGAATCAGGTGGAGAAGAGACACCCAGACAAGAAGAGTCAGGACACCAATCAACATCAAATCCTTCCTCCAAAATTACTCAAAAGAATCATCTTGAAAGTCAGATAATTGGTGAGAAAGACAAAGGTGTACAAACCAGGAGAAGGATAATCAAAGACACCGAGCAATCACAGATAGCCTTCATATCCATGGTGGAACCCAAGAACTTTAATGAAGCCAGTAAAGATATAAATTGGTTAAAATCAATGAATGAGGAACTGGAACAGATTGAAAAGAATGTCACTTGGGAACTCGTTCCTAGGCGAACAAATAAAAATGTAATAGGATCCAAATGGGTCTACAAAAATAAGATGAATGAACAAGGAAATATTGTAAGAAATAAGGCTAGATTGGTCTGCAAAGGATATGCT
>SNQJ01S0063074.1:15219-35469 GCA_010110895.2 Picea sitchensis | reverse complement strand
CTGCAGAATCAAACACCTCCTACTCAATGCATCAACAACTTTATTATCATTCCTAGCAATATGTTTTATGACAAAAGTAAAATTATGCATAAACGCAACCCATTTTCCATGCCTTTGATTCAATTTTCTCTGTCTGGTTATGAATTGTAAAGCCTGATTATCGCTATACAAGAAAAATTCCTATGGGACAAGGTAATGTCTCCACTTCTTCAAGGCTTGAACTATGGCATAAAAATCCTTGTCATATGTGGAGTATTTTCTTTTGGTTTCATCTAGATTCTCACTGAAATAGGAAACCCATCTATTATCCTGGCTCAAAACTACTCCAATTGCAACTCCACTTGCATCACATCTCACCTTAAATGTATTTTCAAAATTTGGCAGGACCAGAACTGGTCGCTCTGTTATTTTCTCCTTCAGTATATTGAATCTCTTCTCGGCTTCCTCTGTCCATTTAAAAGACTTGTTCTTCTTCTTCACAGTATACATTATTGGCACACAAATTCCACTGAAGTCTCTGATGAACTTCCTATAGAAACTCACTAATCCATGGAAGCTCCTCACCTCAAAACTACTCCTTGGTGACAACCATTATTTGATTTCTTTCACCTTCTCTGGATCCACCTTTAGTTCATTTGAACATATCACAAAACCCAAGTAAACGAGTTTTGTCTTCATAAAAGAGGACTTATTCATATTTATGAACATCTTCTCCCACTGTAGCCTCCTCATCACTAATGTCAGGTGTCTCAAGTGATCTTATTTAGTCCTGGTAAATATCAGTATATCATCCAGATATACAACCACAAATTTTCCAATGAAATGTTTCAGTATTTCATTCATTAGCCTCAGAAAAGTACTCAGGGAATTTTTTAAGCCAAATGGCATAACAGGCCACTCATACAAACCTTCATTTGCCTTAAAGGTTGTTTTCTACTCATAACCTTCTCTCATCCCGATCTAGTGATATCCACTTTTCAAATCTACTTTAGAAATTAAATTTGCTCCACTTAAATAGTTCATTACATCATCCATTCTTGGTAAAGGAAATGTATACCTAATGGTGATGTTGTCGATGGCCCTTGAGTCTGTACACATTCTCCATCCTACAACCTTCTTTGGACTCAACACAGTTGGTACTACACATGGACTCAAGATTTCTCTGACCAAAACCTTGTCTAACTATTCTTGGACTTGGTTCTTCACTTCCTCGTTCTCTCAAGGTGTCAATCTGTATTCTCCTTTATTTGGTAGACTATCTCCTGGTATTAATTCAATATGGTGACTAATAATTCTAATGGGTGGAAATGAGTTAGGCATCTCATCCACCACTATGTCAACAAAATTATCCAACAATTCCTGAAATTCTTCAGGAAAATCCTCCATTGAAGTACTTGTATGGATAACTCTGGTTTTCCTCACCAAAACAAACTACATCTCCTATTCTTCCTTGACTTCTTTCAGGAGTTCCTTCCCACTCATGAGAAGTATGCTTGTGTTGGCCTCCTCTTTCACTTTCTTCTACTCTATTGGAAGCCACATGTGTGTCCTACCATTCCTCTCTAATGTGTATGTATTTTTCCTCCCATCATGAATGACATTCATGTCAAACTTCCATGGTCTTCCCAATAGAATATGACATACATCCATGGGAATTACATCACACATAATTTCATCTCTATATCCACCTATCTTAAATTCAACCAAGCATTGTTTAGTAACCATTACCTGGTATCCTTTCTGCAACCATGAGACTTTGTATGGCTTCATATGTCCAGTTGTCTCTAGCTCCAACTTCTCCACCATCTATGTGGATACTAAGTTGTAAGTGCTCCCACTGTCAATTATCACCTTGCATACTTTTTAGTTAGTCTTGAAAGATGTTCTGCAGAGACTGTTCCTCTACACCGACCTTTCAATTTATTCCTTTGGTCTTAAGAGAACTTTCCTTAGCATCAGGGATCTCCCATCCTCTTCTCCTTTTTCTTCAACATCTATTCTTTGTTCTTCTGAAATGTGAGCTTCACCTCTTCCTTATTTATTTTTATTAGGGCATTCCCAAGACATCTGTCCTTTATTTCCACAGGCATAACATCTTACGTATCCTCCTCCTCTCTTCCTCTTCCTCTGGAATAATTAATTCCACCACTTTGTCTTTCTCGGGAACTTCCTCGTCTTTCCGAGTGACTGTGTGTTTTATGAGTCTCATCCTTAGACTTATGTGCTCTGTCATGGGTAAATCCCTTACTTTTTCTTGGGACCGATATTTTACCTCTCCCTCGTTGGCTTTGTTTTCTAGCCAACTTCTCCTCTACCTTCAACACAAACTGATAATGATCCTCCACCGTCCTTACTAACATCATGTTGAGCTCATCCTGGATTTCATATCTTAGGCCATTTATATATCTGAATTTGTTTTCTTCAACTCTCTCTCTTTGTCCAGTTCTAATGTTCAACCTATAGAACTCTTCCATGTACTCCTTAACTTTCATCCCCTTCTGTTTCAGGTTATACATCTTCCTGAATAGATTGATTTGATAATCCTTCAGCACGAACTTAGCCTTCAACTTGTCTACCATTCTATTCGAGCTCTTTATCTTATGATTTCCCTTGCTTCTCCTTTCATTCTGCAGTTCATCCCACTAGAGCATTGCATGTCCCTTTAGTGTGGTGACAACATGTCTCACCCTTCTTTCCTCGTTGACATCTTCATAGTCGAAATATTTTTCCATGGATCTTATCCAATCCAATAGTTGTTCAACATCTAAATTTCCTTCATACATTGGGACCTCTATCTTAGATATTCCTCACAATATTCAAACTTCTCTTAGTAAGCATTCCTCAGCAACATCCTCTCTTGCAGCTTCTCCAATGACATTCTTACCCACTACTTCTTCACTCTCTACATCATTGACGTCTCCAACATCAGGTGCTCGTCTTTGCGCTACCTCTATCGCCTCTAACATTTCAAGAAGTTCTCGCATATCCCTTTCTACAACTCGATTGGCCAAAGGTGGTTCCACTCGTCTCCTTCGTGACATTGTGTTGACTGTCTACTACAAATAGAGTACAACATCGAGTTACTTTTCTCCTTTCTTTTTCGTGTTGTATGTAGGCAAGACTTATTCTCTGATACCTCTTGATGGTATCAGGCTATGTCCTTTTACCTTCTTTCTTCTGTCTGCGATCTCCAAACAAAAAATTTATCTGATACCACTTGATGCAGACCCCCCTTCTCTCCTAAGGGTTGTGTGACCTCCCGGTCTAGGATCGATCAAGAAACTGAGTCTGATTGACTCTTTGGGTCTCTTCTAGACCCAAAACCCACTTACACAAGTCCTTTCCCCAAATTCACAGGTCATACGATACCCGCGACTTCTCTCCTGAGATTTTTTCGAACCTCAACACTAAACGAGTGCTAGCCCTTCTCTGTTAATCCCTTTCTCTCTTGTGACCACTGCCAGTGACAACGCGCTTGAGTAAAAGGTGGTTCGTGACTTTTTGTTTCAAAAATCTGGGAGTGTTGCTACCTCCGTTCCCTCGATAGTCGAATTCGTGATGACCTGAGATCTATGGTCCATATAATCCCTTGATCGACGACTGTGATCAAATAGGCATTTCACGTTTCGCGACTTTGGAGTCTCCTTCCCTCCGTTCTCCTGATAGCCAAAATTGTGATGGCTCTGGATCCACGATCCAGATCTTCCTTCAATCTAATGATCATGATTATTTTGGGACTTCACATTTCATGAAGTCGAAAGACTTATCATTTCTGGTCCTCTCATACCTGAAATGTCGATATTTCACCCTGGACAATCAATGGTCCAGATCTCTCCTGGATCCAACGACTCATATCAACTCGCGGATTCGGGCTTTGCGAATTATTAGTGTTATTCCCTTTGACTTTCCAAAGTGCGAGTCAGCAAAACGTTGATTGTTATCACTGAAATTTCATCCGCAAATGGTTACAGGGATCCAGCATCTTCAAACAGTTATGAGTCCACCCATGGACCAAAATTACCAAAAAGGAATTTCCAAACGGTCCAAAACTATACAACCAGTTATAAAATCAAGATACGCTATGACCACAAAGGGCGTGCGTGCACATGTGCCATCCAGAAACGCAGGAAAAGCGCACATGTGCATGATGCGTGACTGTAGTTGCTAAAAGCCATGCACACCTAAGAATGACACATTTATGATATTGGTCGGCCTCCCACCCACTTTTGGTTCAACTTCCAAGTTGATTTGACATCCAAATCTCATCTGGATCTGATTGGGTGGATGGTCAAAGACCTAAAGGTGCCCTAAACAACCCCTTTTCACACTAAAAGCTAGTTGCACAGTACCTCAAAGTGGTGCTATAAAACAAGGTCATGCGTGCACTACATTTTCAAGGAATTCATTTGCAAGGTTATGTTGTTTCTATTCTCTTGGGGAATCCTCTTTTCTCATCAAGAGCATACTAGCACCATTCCATTTGGGCAATCCACATCACCTTTTGAGTGGGTTAGCTTGGGATTCTTTCACCATTTCTTTCAAGTTTCAAAGTTGTAAGAAGAGCTCAATTGTGGGAGTCCAGGAGCCCTCCCTTGGAGGAATAAGGGACCCAAAGTGCTCTTTCTTCTTAGTGTTTTCTTTTCACTAATATAGTCCTTTCCATTGGTGACATGAGTCTTGTGATAAAAGAGGTGCAATAGATTGGTGACTCCACTGGGGAAAGGTATCAATTTCCTACCCCATTTGGGTTATTCTAGATCTTCTTTCGGTTTATTTAATCTGCAGGTACCATAACCGGCCGAAGCCGTCCTGCAAAATGTCCAATTCAAAGCTGAATTGAGTGTATTCCATTAGGAATTTTCTTCACAGCTGTGTGACATGTGGGCATGGGTTTATTATCCCATAGTCGTGCATCATGCACACGTGCACCAAAATTACTGTGTTATTCAGCGCCCTCCGTGCACTTGCACCCAAAAGTCTTTTTCGGTTTGCGCATTAGCGCTTAGTGCACCTCTGTCTACTCTGAGACCCACGCACCTGTGCAGAAAAATACACATTGTAAGAACTTTTGTGATTTGTGGAAGGCCCCTAGCCTTCTTAAAAATGATTCCATGCATGTTGTAATCTGCACCACACTTAGTTCCCTCTTCATATAAAGGGATTAGTCAAAACACATAGGCACTTAGGGGGTTTAAAATCATTATTTCCTCTTTTTTTTTCATTTTTCCACATGGATGGCTTGCTTTGACTAAGAGTTTAAGTTGGAATCATTTGTAATCACATAAAACTTACAATGGGACCAGAAATTGGATATCAATCGTTGAGTATGCTCTTCTCTTGGGCTTCAAAGTGATATTGAGAATCAGAAAAGGGTTGTAGGACAATTTCATCTCCCTTAAAAAAGGCTAAAATCTTTAGGAGAGGACAACAGCCCCCTCGGGACTCCTCTTAGTTTATTTTTCAAAAACATCTCAAGATTGTAATGTGCCCATACATGCCCACATGCTACAAAGATAGGATAGTGTTGAAATTTATTTTCTTAGATTAAATCACTAGGGAAGTTTAAAGGTTTTGTAACAGGCCCATAAATGCCCACATGATCACAATCTAGGATAGTTTCAAAGCTTTCTTAGATTAAATCACAATAGGGAGTTAAAGGAATAGTAACGGACCCACATGTCCACATGCTAGCTTCCTAGGGACTTTTGAATTCCACAAGGTTGTACCAAATACATTTAGTTAATTAGGTAATCAAAGACTTGTAAGGACCAAGTGAAGTCCACATGCAGCAAGGCGACACCTAATTTATTAAATATTGGCACACTTTCACTCATTCACACACAAAAGTCACTCCTCACTCACATAGTTCTCATCTCAAAATGTGGAGGTTGATGTAAGTTTCCTCCAAAGGGATTCTGAAACACCCCACCCTTTTCTTGACGAAACTATCCACTCCCACTTAATTTCAACGAGATTGGCACACACCCCCAATCTCTCAAACAATCACATCTAAAGTTTTTTCTAAAAAATCACTAAGTTTTCCTCCACAGGAGGTGCCAAAAGAAATCTTTTAGTCTAGGTAGGATTCCAGGGTTAGGCATCCAAATAACTCCTCGTTATCCGGTTCTCACATTTTCAAAACAATAGAAGTTGTCAAATAGGGAACTTTAAATACTCCAAGTCAAGTGTTCCTAACACCATAAGGCAGGGAGATACCCGTGAAGGGTTGAACGTTGAGGTCTGGTTGTTCTATGTGTCCCCCCTTGAGGCACCCACCTCTTGGACAAGATCCATCTCGTGACCCATTTCTTAGGCCGAAAATCTAAATGTCACACTTTGACTGAGGTACCTAGTGACCAAATTTTAGGACATCTACCCAGGTGGAAATTGTGGTCTGCAATTGCACCTTAATCAGATTTAGTGTGGCTATTGGGAAATATCGCTAGTTCTTTTGGGATATGCCCCCTCTACCCCTCATTATAACTAATTGCTTCATCCTTCACTAGTTCCTCTTCCGGTGGCTTCATACCCCACTGTCGAGTGCTATTGGAAGGTCCAGTGCTATTTTGAGAGGAAGGATGTTACATCTTTTAGGACACAGGCATTTGTTTTCTTTGTTCCCCCACACGGACAAAATCCACTTATCCACATATATGCTTCTTTATCAAAACACTTTATGTATGATGCACTTCTGAATACATTTGATTTAGATATATATTGTGTAAAGTTCAAGAATTGCAACAAAGGCTCTTGTTTATTTATTACTCTCACCACCATTCACACACATCCACTTAGCTAGTCAGACATCAAAGGGGACCCACAAAACCCCCGTCGTTCCAGATGCTTGCTAAGCCTCCCTCCTATTCTAGGGGGAGTTCCTAATCTTGCCAACTCATCGGATCCACCTTCTTACACTCCTATGAGCACCACTGTCTTAGGATCAACTTTGCTTGGTTCCACCTTACTTGGGTCCAACTACCAAGGTCCACCGTCCACTCGCTCTCCTTTACACGGAAGCAAGGGGCCTACTTCCTCTCAAGGGGGGAGTGAAAACCCACCTAGTCCCCCCAAAGGGTCAGGTTCACAAACCACTCACACCATGGCTAGAATTAATCCTGCACCACCACTCCAAATGCCATACTTGGCCTCTCTCAACATACGATATCTAAGAAAACTCACAAATGATCCTATATTGCATGACCCCACATGGCCTGCAATGCCTACCAAACTACCTTCAGATATCCAAAAGTTTGAAGGAAAGGTAGGAGATGACCCTGCCAACCATGTCATGACTTTCCACTTATGGTGCTCTTCCAACAACATTATGGACGATTCCATATGACTACGATTATTTCAATGCACACTCACTGGCCCATCAACCAAATGGTATGTAGACGAAAAGTCAGGGTCCCATGCGAATTTCGATTCCTTGGCCAAAGCATTTTTGACCTTCTTCCAATTACCAATCCGCCATGACAATGGTCTTGAACTACTCTCTAATTTTAAACAAACCTCAGCCACACATATCGCTGATCACATTCACGAGTGGTGTTGGCGACGTAGTTTGTGCAAAGCAGAAACCACCAAACAACAATGTCTTGATTGGTTTCTCAGATCACTTGTCTCTCTCCTTGGTAAAGATGTACATTCCACCTTCCCTCAATCGGAAGAAGAAGCCATCAGTAAGGCTCAACAATACGACCTCATCTATTCACAATCAGGGTACTTGTACACAGTACTTTCTGATCTCCCAAAACCCATGCCATTTGGCCAAGATAAACCTGGGATGTCTCACTCAGCAGACAGATTGATTGGTAACACCATGCACCACGCACCACAACCCCAACAACCACCAATATATGGCACACCTCAATATCCATCGGCATATGGAGGAACCCCTTATTATCCCCCACCCCCTTATCAACAACCATACCCTGTTTCCCTTCCTCCACCCATCAGTGGGCCATCACCGACACCCACAATACGCCCACCTATCCAAACAAGTTATGGTACTCCCTCTACCTTAGCTTATACTCTAAGTAATAGCGAAAGAACCATGCCTTCCTATGTACCTTACGGATCATTACCACAAAATAATCCATACTTTCCATTTCTTGGCCTTCCATAGCCCATAGCTCCACCTCAAGGACACCCTCACACTGGGGTTAATTTTGTTCAAACCTCTCCCATTCAGCAATATCAAAATTTTGAATAGCTGAATACAGAAAATCCAACCCATCAGTCAAATAATGCCAAAAATAAAGGAAAAAACCGGAACAATAACAACCCAGGCCAAGGCGGAAATCACCCCCAACAGAACCAACCTACTGGCGGCAACCAGAATCAAGGGAATCAGAACCCCCAAGGGGGAAACAACAATAGATGTCAATGGAAAAGTAAAAATAACCTTCGAACCAACTTCCCCTGTGCCCTTTGTGGCAAGTTCAGTCATTATACTCATCATTGCCCTCAAATCGTTGATTTTAAATGGATGAAAGACTCAGTAAATGGACAACATCCTCCAACACCGTATGCCCCTCAACATGCCCCACAAAAATACGTACAACAACCACCCCCAGCCATGCTGCAGAACCCCATTCCACACCAAGGAGTAATGAACACCCAACAAGACACGCAACCTACCCCACCACAGCTAGGACAATATATCAATCCAAACAATCCTGTAGATCGTACTATTCTCCTCACTAGCGAGAAAAAATTCCTACAGACATGTAGTCGTCAATATCGTTTACCCGTTGAGCCTCCTCCCACTCCCATAGAAACAATACCAACACCAATGTGACCCTCGTTGATGATTCCTCTCCCTAACACAGAAACACCTCTTTTCATCCCTTGCATCCCATTGTGCAGGAATGTCCATAACCCACAGGCTAGGGTGGATCATAATTATAGTTTGGTTGATGACTTAGCATAGTCCTAGACTGCAATGTCAGTCTTAGAAGTACTTCAAACTTGTCCCACTCAGTGGAAATCACTACTTTCCACCTTTGGGGCAGTTGACCCTGTGGATACTCAACTCATCACATTTGATCTCGACAGCGAAGAACCTTGTGTCCCCACTCTCATCACTTTTCAAATCCCAGTGAAAATTCAGAACATTACAGTTCATCGGTGCATCATCGATGAAGGCGCATCATCGATGAAGGCGCATCCACATGCATCATGTCCAAGTCTATATGGCAGAAACTTGGTTCCCCCGAACTCATGCCATCTGCCATTTCCTTAAGAGCTTATGACAGATGACCATGTTCTCCTGAAGGGCTCTTCCAAAATGTCCCTATAGAACTCAAGGGAAAGACCATTCTCATTGAAGTTGAAGTTATCGATGCCCCACTCGATTACAATATCTTGTTCGGTCATAGCTACATCTACGTTATGAAGGCATTTTCCTCTTCCATCTTTCGAACCATGATATTCTCCCATAATGGGAAGATCATTACCATTGACCAAGTTTCACATTATGAGCCTAACCCTTCTACCAACATCGATAACATTCTCCCTTTCATCCATACTAATCATGAGGCGTACCCACTCATCGAAATGGGTCCCGAAATTTTCAAAGACCCGTCCTTGTTAGGAACTTACCATGGTTCACCACCGCTCCTTCATCCTCCCAATTAGGTATGTGTCGTCTCATCCAAAAGAACTAATATTCAGGATACCCTTCCTCCCAATGAGGCTTCTCTCATATCTAATGTCCCACTAGTCGTAGAGCCCCTCCCTCATGAGCCTCCTGCGAACTCGTCGACTCCACTTGTTCACAATTTCAGCTCACCCCAAGGCCATATCCCAGTTTGGGAGACAGTTCCCCAAGCCATTACTCAAATCCCCTTATTTTACCCTCCACCAGGCGTACAAGATTTCTAGGTAGCCACAACGCTCACCCTCCCTAATACGGTGTTGGAAATCCCAGTTTGGTATTTACATCCACCAGATATGGTTCCTCAACCATCCCTCCCTCCCTAAACCGAAGGAATCCCAATGCAGATTCCCATACTCACTCCCACCATACCCTCTACACCCCCACTCACTAACCTCTTTGCCACAGCTAGGGATAGGCGAAAGAAGAAGGAACCCACAACTCCACTTCCCCCATGCGTCCAACCTCCTTGCGTGCTATGTGAGAAAGATGGACACCCAACCAACAAATTCCCATCTCTACCCGAGTTACGTAACCTAATTCAACTCAATCAAACACCATCATCGTTCGTCACTTTATCAAGTACTGTCACTACCTCCCCTAACATAAGTAGCAAAGGGCTGCGAACCAAATTTTCTTGTGCCATATGTTCAAAATATGGCCATTATACACACCATTGCCCAGTGCTACCTCAATTCCGACAGACATTAGTAGAAGTACGCCAAAGCTTCCAGCATGAGCCCAGTCTAGCTACATCATCCCCACCAAACATCACTGACATCCATTATGTCACTACTTCAGTCAATGAACGTATGAGATGCCCTTGGTATCTATGCGAATCCTTAGATCATTTTACATATCAATGTCCTATGATCATTGAATACAAGAAACACCAAGTGACCTTGATTCAAACCCCTGCACCCCCTATAGAATCGATGATTAACCTTACCCCATCACTAGAGATTCTTCATATTATTTCTCCTGAACCATAAGCACTCCCTATTCCTCCATGGTTCTTGGATGACTTATACGAGGATTTACCCCCAAATCCCACCAATTCTCCCGTTCATTTCCCCACAAAAATTTTACGCCCAACCACCACTAATAATCCTCAGTATCTCAATATTTGGTTTATGTCAAGCGAACCATCACAATCTCATTGTGTCATTCCCCCTGCTTCTTCATCACTAGAGGACAACCACATGGTAACAGTCACTGATATCACTCTTTTCGATCCCTTTTATTCCCGACAATTCTACTGTGACGAGGACATACTCGAGGAATTAACCACCCCTGACTACCCATGGGATGCGCTACACCACAGAGTTCTCTTCCTTTCATAGGAAGCCTTCACGCCTCCTAACCAACACCCCATATACACAGTCAAAACCAAGGATTTTATCCCATCAGGGCATATCGACTGGTTCAACAACCCCATCCCTGCCCCTGATGCTTTTGAAGAAGGCAATATAGCCAACATTTCCCCCACTATCAAAATTGATATTTCCATCAAAAATGGGGTGATCAAGGAAATCACCATTGGCGCCACATGCACTCCTCAAGAAATCACCACCTATAAAGCCCTCTTCCAAGAATACCGGGATATTTTTTCCTGGTCATACACAAAGATGCCTGGCCTTGATCCCTCTATTGTCGAACACCGCATAGACACCTAGCCTGATATCACACCGGTTCGCCAAAAACAACGACCACTACACCCGTCCAAAGCAGCGACTATCAAAGCCAAGATCGACAAATTATGCGTTGTTGGGTTCATCTACCCCATTGCTTATACATCATGGGTTTCCAACCCTATACCCATTAACAAAAAAAAGGGCACTATCCATGTATGCACGGACTTTCACAATCTCAATCACGTATGTCCCAAAGACAACTTTCCAATGCCTTTCATCGATCAAATTATCGACGACTGTGGGCCACGAGGCTTTATCATTCATGGACGGTTTCTCTGGCTATAACCAAATCCAAATCCACCCAGCCGATCAATACAAAACCGCATTCACCACCCCTTGGGATACTTTTTCATATCGTGTCATGCCTTTTACCCTAAAAAACGCTAGCACAACTTTACAATGGGCTATGACATACATTTTTCATGATCTGACTCATATCATCCTTGCATAGTTGGACGACCTCACAACTTGATCCAAAAAATGCATTCAGCATCTTGATGATTTACAAATCATCTTCCAAAGGTGTCATCAGTACAAAATCCGCTTGAACCCCCTTAAGTGCGTTTTCTACATCATTGTCAGGAACCTCCTAGTGTTCATCGTTTCCCAAAGCGGTATTACCGTGGATCCCCTCAAAGTCTAGGCCATCACAAAAATTCCACCCCCATGGAATCTACACCAATTCCATAGCCTACAAGGAAAAGCTAACTTTTTAAGGCGATTTGTCCCAGACTATGTTACTCGAGGACACAGTTTCCTTCGCTTACTACACCATGACATCCCATTCCACTGGGATGAACATGCCCAAAAAACATTCGACGATCTTAAAATGGCACTCTCCAATGCCCCTTTAATTAGTTCACTGGACTATAATCGTAACTATATCGTCTACATATCAGCATCATCCATCTCAATAACAACAGTTCTCATTCAAATAGGAGATGATGATCGTGAGCATGTCATTTACTACATTAGTAAAAACCTCTCAGGGCCACCTTTGAAGTATAATCACGAAGAAAAACTAGCCCTTGTCATCGTTCTCGTAGTCCAAAAATTGCACCATTACATTCTGCTTCGCACAACCAAAGTCATCGCAGATTCCAACCCCATGAAATACTTACTCGGTCGTCGACAAATTAATGGAAATTTTGCTTGATGGATCATTATCCTTCAGGAGTACGATCTCGAATTTTCAACACCCAAGAGAAGGAAAGTTGTCTTCCTCACCAAACTCATCATAGCCTTGCACTCTCATACTACCAGTTCCCCCATCAATACCGACTTTCTCGATGAATATCTCTTTTACATCACTTCGGATGATCCTTGGTAGAATGACCTCCTCATCTACCTCCGAACCCAAAAGTTTGATAACCACCTCTCACGAGATGATCGTCTCCGTATCAGCCATCAGGCCCCCCTCTATATCCTCATAGGAGATATCTTATATCAGTGAGGGGTCAACACCATACTCCATCAATGCTTGACTATTGACGAGGCCTAGAGTCTTCAATGACTACCATAGCGGCGCATGTGGGGGCCATCTCTCGGGGATGTCCACCGCTCAAAAAATCATCCACGTAGGTTAATTTTGGCCAACATTGTTTCACAATTGCATTCATGCTGTGAAACAATGTGATAAATGTCATCTTTATGCCAACAAAGCACGAGCACCACCTGCTCTTCTACACCCAGTCATTACTGCAGGCCCCTTTTGTAAATGGGGCATCGACTTTATGACTTGCAACCCTCCATCCAACAATGGACACAAATACATCATCGTTGCAGTCGATTACTTCACAAAGTGGGCTAAATCCATGCCTACCTTAAACACCACTGACACCACAATGCATTTTTTCTTTAATCATGTCATATCCCTCTTTGGAGTACCACTCCAACTAGTCTATGATCACGGGAAACATTTCGAGAATGAGATTTTCGTCGAACTCTCATCCCGATTAGGATTCTTCCACGAGTTTTCCCCACCATATTACCCTCAATCCAACATATAGGTTGAAGCAGTTAACAAGGTCCTCAATACCATGTTACAGTGCACGGTTAACAAACATAAGACCAATTGACATCATATGTTATTTTCCACGCTATGGGCTTACCGTACGACCGTGAAAACAACCACCGGTTTCACACCATTTCATCTAGTCCACGGGGTTGAGGCCTCTCTTCCCATCGAGTGAGAAATCCCCACCTTACACACCGTAGTTGAGCTATTACCCGACATTGCTCCAATGTTGTAGCATTTGTTGAACTTAGAGTCCCTGGATGAAGATTGCCGATCTTCATTACAGAACAATGAGGCATCCAAAAAACTGTCAAAATCCACTTTTGATCACCATGTCAACCTTCGTACATTTCATGAAGGTGACCTTCTCCTTGCTTACGATATCGCTCGCGATACCCTTGGTCATGGAAAAATAGAGTCACTATGGCATGGCCCTTACATTATCCAACATTGCCTCACCAAAGGCACATACATCCTAGCTTCCCCCAAGGGCCTCTCTCTCAAAGAACCCATCAACGAGTTGTACTTAAAGAAATTTTACGCCTGAGCATAAACATTCTACATTAGGTTATTTTCTTTTATAGTGTTTTTATTGTTTTTTTCGATACCTTACACCTAAACTATCATTTTTGTTATTGACATATGCCTCCTCCATCAGCCTACCACATCGGTTACACCGACGGTGCCAGCCATTGGACACATAATATCGCTTTGGATGCTTGGGCACTCTATTCCCCCTCACATGAATTTCTCCACTCCAGCGACATATGTTTGGGTTTAGCAACCAACAACCAAGTCGAGTACACTCTCTTCATTGGTCTCCTCGTTGATGCCAACCATCATCGTATTAGTCACCTGAGCATCTTACTTGACTCTCAACTAGTCGTCCCCCATCTCAACAATGTGTACCATGTCCGCGATCCTTGCCTCTTTTGCAAATACCTACAAATTAAACTTTTATCTCGACATTTTGATTTCATTACAGTTACACATATTCCAAGACATTTTAATCAAATTACAGATAACCTGGCTAACATTGTACTAGATTGACATATATCACATGAAGACACCTTTACACAGACATAAACCATCAAAAGTCTGTCACAGCATATAGATTAGACATCATACACAACATTAAACAAATTCTCACACACATGTGAAACATAACAAAGATCCCAAAATGTATATCCATATATATATATACATATATATATATATATATATATCGGTCAAAAGTGCCATGAAAATGTTTACATATAAATAGAATACATCATATACAAAATCTGTAGGCCAATGAACCACCTCGGTACAAAAATGGCGTCACCACACTAAAATGGGCTCACCAGCCTATATAATATACAAAAATACACACAGGAACACTCATGGTGCCTCTAGAGCACCACCACCTGGCCCTCCCTAGGTGTGCCCAATAAAACTCTAGGGCGCAACATCGACACCCTCTCCAAAAAGCATGCCACCAAGATGGACCTAAAGGCAAAATCCCATGAGTCCGTAACCTGACACCTGTTGAGCTACCCTACCATCTTGGCATGCAGCATCAAGCCCCAGGAAAAATGCTCTCCTGTCAGTGCCCTCCCCATAGTCCTCAGTTGACCGCCACTGATCCGTTGAGTTGCGAGGGACCCATAAACCCTCACAACCATAGTTGCTACACAGAGATGAACTAGGGAATCCATAGCCCCCATACTCACCACAGAGCCCGACATAAAATACTCCCTCGAACAATACCTCCAGCCTAAGGTAGCCAACTTCCCATCCCCAGGTAATACGGGTTCTGCCGGTAAGGGCATTCCCCAAAAAGGGAGCCCAGTAAAAAAATACACATCCTCCACCGTAGTGAAGGCTAGTTGCTCACCCTGCACCATAAAACAATGCAGATCTGGACTCCACATCTGGATCAATAACTGTAGGAGGTACTCCCGGGCCCGTATCAAGGGGCACTCAAAGAACTTTAGCAGCCCACAATCTACCAAAGTGTCACGAACCGTCGGCTCCTCAATGGCCACAGCCTCCCTAAGTTGTGACCAATCCCTCTCTCTCCAATGAACCACCATCGTCCAAAATGATCACCTGCAATCACATAATCCAGTTCTTGATCAGCCATCTCAAACATAAACACATTAAAAATCTCCAAAAAAGATAATTTTAGCACCCGTTACCTTTGCCCCTAAGGTGCAGTTGTTTAACCCCACAGGCGCGCACACATGTACGCTTGTTCACCCCACAGGCGCGCACACATGTGCGCCTATCCATCCCACAGATGCACACACATGGACGCCTGTCCATCCCACAGGCGCACAAGTGTCTACGCCTGTCATCTATACATAGGTGGCTTCATGTGCCCCTGTCACGTACACAGATGTGCATCAGAGCACGCCTGTCCACTACATAGTCGCGCACCCATGTGCAGTTGTTTAGCTTACAGGCGCGCATACCAGGCACGCCTGTTTCCCCCATTAGGGAACCCCCATGCATGGATATATGGATAACAGGCATGCACCCATGCGCACATATTTCCCGATCGCCCATGCACTAGGGGGCCCACACCCATAAAACCCCCTGTACGACCCTCCATACAGGCCATGCCCACAAATAGAAAACCTAATTCTATGCAAGACGATAAGACAACTAACCTGAAGCTCGATGGTCCTAAATCAGCTGCCTCGTTCTTCCGAAATCTCCAAATATCCTCTAAATATCTCTCGTCCAATCACTCTGACAACAGGTACAAATGAGGTGGCAATGTGGGCCCTACAACTATATATAGTCCTTTTTTCCAAACTTCCAGACCGTATTCCGAGAGCTCCGGGTGTCCGTTTTTCATTCTGTCTTCAGCCATGGGATCAACACCCTATTCTCTACATTAAGACAGTCCTTGAGCCATTTTTCATCCTTCGCCCCCGAGGAGCCATTTTTCCATACCCCGTCCAGGTACGCATGCTCATGTTCAAAATTATCAAATAAATGCTTGTATGTTCGATTCTCTTTAGATATTGTTCACGTCTGGTATTTGGTTTTCATGTGTGTAGGTACTTGGTCATCATACACCAGTGCAACCCCTTCGGGTATATAATCAACACTGGCATGTAATCATTCCCTCTGAATCTCAATTGCTTCTCCAGTCACACCCTATGAAATTTTCCTTTAGGGTCCCCATATCTAGCTCTGTAGTACTTCCACCTCCATTTCATTTTGGGTGTTGTCACCCGGTAGCACTCTCCCCCACATGAGTTGTCCCATTCATAGACCCCTTGACACTTTGAAACCCATGTTGTTTTTAACCCTTTAGGGATGGGAGTCCCGGTAGTCTTACATCATGTCCTGAATCAACCACATACTCCTTCTCCTCATTTTGCTAGCATTCCCAACGGACTCCCAGGGCACTTCCTCACGGATTATTTTGACTGCACTCCCACAGCATCATTCACCCATCATCAGTCTGCCCATCCTCATATTTCCCTCCATACATTGCCCTACTATAGAAACCATACTATGGGGCTCCCACCCTCCACTTCTTTTTTCCACCAACTTGTGCCATCCCTAGGCCAAGCCATCCTACACTGGGGCACCCATTTCTGTATCTGCATTATTATTCCCATGGATTTTTTAATTCTTTTTCTAACTAAGCCATTAGTTCCAGCATGTTACATACATTTTTTTCTTCACTTTTGGTGACCTTCCTGGAAAACGCAACCCATGTCACCCTTGGTTGGGGCACTCCTTATCATCTACTCCTATTGACATCGTCCGTAAACTTCGAGTATCCCATAGGTCACCTACCTCTGCACTCTGAGTTTGTTCACTTTGTCCCACCTCTGGCATAACTTCTCCCACTTCTCGTTGTCCCCCCTGACACTTGACCTCATTGAATGGTTGCATCCACTTATACTTTGCATATATCCCCATCCAAGGGCAGTCTTGTGTATCCACACATCTTGACTTCGTCCATGTACCTCCTCAGTTCCTAACCTCACCTATTAGATTTCACAAAGCCCTTTTGCTTCTTGGAGTCGTGTCTCCCTTTTTGTCGACATCAACACAGTTTCCAGAAGGGCGACAATATCTTGAATCTCATTACCTTTCCAATGAAAAGTATTGGATGGCACAAGGAGACCCATAATTTCTCCCAGCTGTCGTTGACCCCCATAACATTTGACTTCAACACTTTCTCATGTTACGGTGGGTCGCGACTATTATAGTTGTTTCTTATATTTTCCGAAGACCTCTGAACATGGTTGGGCTATCAATTCCTACAAAATTTGTGATACTTCTTATAGGTGTCATTGCCTACTATTCAGAGTATGTTCCTCCTCAAAATTATCCTCTGCCTTTATCACAACCTCCCCCGAGGGCACTATAGTTGTCTACATCAACACACAATTTCAGTCACTGTACAACACCCTTCTTTTTGAGTTACATGAAATGAGCATGGGGCATGCCCGCCTCGTTTGTACATAACTTATTTTACACACCTTACGGAAGATTGGGTCCTACAGGTTCCCTTCTCCCTCCAATGGATCACTCTTGATACTCTCACTATCTCTTTTTCTTACAATGGTACTCTCAGTAGAAGAAACATTGATGAATTTCGGCTATCCGTATGCTCCTAACCTCATCCATCAAGGGGCATCTGTTATCACTGAAATTTTGTCCACAAATGGTTACAGGAATCCAACATCTTCAAACAGCTATGAGTCCACCCATGGACCAAAATTACCAAAGAATCATTTCCAAAAGGTCCAAAACCATACAACCAGTTATAAAATCAAGAAGCGCTATGACTACACAGGGCACGTGCACACATGTGCCATCCAGAAACGCAGAAAAAGTGCACATGCACACCTGAGAACGGTGCATTTATGATATTGGTTGACCTCCCACCCACTTCTATTTTATCTTCCAAGTTGATTTGACATCCAAATCTCGGCTGGATCTGACTGGGTGACTGGTCAAAGACCTAAAGGTTCCCTAAACAACCCCTTTTCACACTAAAAGTTGGTTGCACAATACCTCAAAGTGGTGCTATAAAACAAGGCCATGGGTGGACTAAATTTTCAAGGAATTCATTTGCAAGGTTATGCTATTGCTATTCTCTTTGGGAATCCTCTTTTCTTATCAAGAGAATACTAACACCATTCCATTTGGGCAATCCACATCACCTTTTGAGTGGGTTAGATTGGGATTCTTTCACCATTTCTTTCAAGTTTCAAAGTTGTAAGAAGAGCTCAATTGTGGGGGTCCAAGAGCCATCCCTTGGAGGAAGAAGGGACCCAAAGTCCTCTTTATTCTCAGTGTTTTCTTTTCACTAATACAATTCTTTCCATTGGTGACATGAGTCTTGTTTGTTTCTTGTTCTTATGTCCTTATGCTCAATAGTTTAGTTTTTCTTTCCTTTCTTATTTTAATTCTTAGTTTAGTCTTTTATGTTTATTTTTCTAACCCTTTCCTTCACTGTTGTCTTGCTTAGTTGATCCAACTAAGCTTGTAAGCACCTCTATTTTGCTCATTCAGGTGACAAAAGAGGTGCAACACTGATCATTCACCATGTGTCCCTCTTGGTCGACGATTCTGATTCTCTATCGTTCAGATCGAACGAATAAGATATTTTCCCCCTTGCGCTTACACTATCTTCAGAGTTAGAATATCTTCTAGGTGTTCAAATGTTTCGAACCTTTGCTCCTTTGATGAGTTCGATTCTTGGATCTCTTTAACACTTATGAAAAGTGTTACCCCTCCTGAGCTTGGTCTCGTGAAGATTTCGATTTCCCATGTACTCCTTGCGTTTCAGGGATTTCAATAACTCAGATCCTTGGGATTTCTTAAAGAGAAACTCCTCTCGGCCTCCTGGCATTCCCCTTTTCTATTGTTCGACTTCAGTAAAGTCCCTTCGACACTTAATCGAATCTCAGATCTGTTCACTCATTGCACCAGGTCTTATGCAAGGTTTTGGGTTCTTGTGGATGACCATGCACTCCTTGCACCAGTCTATTTTCACTCCTTGCAAAGGGAAAGTTTTGTGTTATCTCCTCTGAGCTTCGAAACCGAAACAGATTCTGTCAATGCACTCCATGCGTTCTATGTGCACACCTTGCACTACTTCCATAGAAGAGAAACAATTGAAACTTATCCTAACATTCATAGTTCCTTCTACTCAAAATGAGATTCATTCATTCATTCATAAAAACACAATACAAAGAATTGCAAACAATGTTCACACCATGCATTAGATCAATTTTCGTCTGTTCTATTCCAAAATGAAAAATGGTTACAACTGTAAATGAAAAATGAAAAAACTGAAAACTCAAAAATCTCCTACTAACTTGCAGCTAATGTCTACCCTGCAGCTCACTACCAACCAACAACTAACTAGCCTCATTTGGGTGTACAAAACCTCTATTTATTTCAGAGGGATCTTAGGTTTTTTTTCCTCTGGCTACTCATCTACTTTAAAACTTAACCTAATGACTCTCTAGACCAGTCGCATTCCATAGTCGTAGTGGAGTCTCCCAGTTCGCACGTAATTGTTCAAGCATGCCTCTAGATTTTTCCAGCCTGATTTCAAGCATGCCTCAAAGATTAATCCCGATGTTGAGTTAAGTTAGACTTCAAAATATAAGTTGTGACTACCAGCGTTGAGCTTTTGTACAGATTCCTTGACGTTGAATAGTCTTGCTCCACCTGATTTCCAACGATGCTCCTGCATCACAAATATTGAATATCACCATAGAACAACCTCAAATATTTATATTTAGATAAACTAGGTCACAAAATACATTTGGGAATATTTCCCAAAAATAGTTGTGTTCGAATTTGTATAAAAATATATAGTTCAATACATATTTTTTGAAATAAAAATG
>SNQJ01S0063074.1:0-11445 GCA_010110895.2 Picea sitchensis | reverse complement strand
CCATACTAATCATGAGGCATACCCACTCATCGAAATGGGTCCCAAAATTTTCAAAGACCCGTCCTTGTTAGGAACTTACCATGGTTCACCACCGTTCCTTCATCCTCCCAATTAGGTATGTGTCGTCTCATCCAAAAGAACTGATATTCAGGATACCCTTCCTCCCAATGAGGCTTCTCTAATATCTAATGTCCCACTAGTCGAAGAGCCCCTCCCTCATGAGCCTCCTATGAACTCGTCGACTCCACTTGTTCACAATTTCACCTCACCCCAAGGCCATATCCCAGTTTGGGAGACAGTTCCCCAAGCCATTATTCAAATCCCCTTATTTTACCCTCCACCAGGCGTACAAGATTTCCAGGTAGCCACAACGCTTACCCTCCCTAATACGGTGTTGGAAATCCCAGTTTGGTATTTACATCCACCATATATGGTTCCTCAACCATCCCTCCCTCCCTAAACCGAAGGAATCCCAATGCAGATTCCCATACTCACTCCCACCATACCCCCTACACCCCCACTAACTAACCTCTTTGCCACAGCTGGGGATAGGCGAAAGAAGAAGAAACCCACAACTCCACTTCCCCCATGTGTCCAACCTCCTTGCGCGTTATGTGAGAAAGATGGACACCCAACCAACAAATGCCCATCTCTACCCGAGTTACGTAACCTAATTCAACTCAATCAAACACCATCATCGTTCGTCACTTTATCAAGTACTGTCACTACCTCCCCTAACATAAGTAGCAAAGGGCTGCGAACCAAATTTGCTTGTGCCATATGTTCAGAATATGGCCATTATACACACCATTGCCCAGTGCTACCTCAATTCTGATAGACATTAGTAGCAGTACGCCAAAGCTTCCAGCACGAACCCAGTCCATCTACATCATCCCCACTAAACATCACTGACATCCATTATGTCACTACTTCAGTCAACGAACGTATGAGATGCCCTTGGTCTCTATGCGAATCCTTAGATCATTTTACATATCAATGTCCTATGATCATTGAATACAGGAAACACCAAGTGACCTTGATTCAAACCCCTGCACCCCCTATAGAATCGATTATTAACCTTACCCGATCACTAGAGATTCTTCATATTATTTCTCCTGAACCATAAGCACTCCCTATTCCTCCATGGTTCTTGGATGACTTATACGAGGATTTACTCCCAAATCCCACCAATTCTCCCGTTCATTTCCCCACAGAAATTTTACGCCCAACCACCACTAATAATCCTCAGTATCTCGATATTTGGTTTATGTCAAGCGAACCATCGCAATCTCATTGCATCATTCCCCCTGCTTCTTCATCACCAGAGGACAACCACATGGTGGCATTCACTGATATCACTCTTTTCGATCCCTTTTATTCCCGACAATTCTACTGTGACAAGGACATACTCGAGGAATTAACCACCCCTGACTACCCATGGGATGCGCTACACCACAGAGTGCTCTTCCTTTCACAGGAAGCCTTAACGCCTCCTAACCAACACCCCATATACACAGTCAAAACCAAGGATTTTATCCCATCATGGCATATCGACTGGTTCAACAACCCCATCCCTGCCCCTAATGCTTTTGAAGAAGGCAATATGGCCAACATTTCCCCCACTATCAAAATTGATATTTCCATAAAAAATGGGGTCATCAAGGAAATCACCATTGGTGCCACATGCACTCCTTAAGAAATCACCACCTATAAAGCCCTCTTCCAAGAATACCGGGATATTTTTGCCTGGTCATACACAAAGATGCCTGGCCTTGATCCCTCTATTGTCGAACACCGCATAGACACCTAGCCTGATATCACACCGGTTCGCCAAAAACAACGACCACTACACCCGTCCAAAGCAGCGACTATCAAAGCCAAGATTGACAAATTACGTGTTGTTGGGTTCATCTACCCCATTGCCTATACATCATGGGTTTCTAACCCTATACCCATTAACAAAAAAAAGGGCACTATGCATGTATGCACGGACTTTCACAATCTCAATCACGTTTGTCCCAAAGACAACTTTCCAATGCCTTTCATCGATCAAATTATCGACGACTGTGGGCCACGAGGCTTTATCATTCATGGACGGTTTCTCTGGCTATAACCAAATCCAAATCCACCCAGCCGATCAATACAAAACCGCATTCACCACCCCTTGGGATACTTTTTCATATCGTGTCATGCCTTTTACCCTAAAAAATGCTAGCACAACTTTACAATGGGCTATGACATACATTTTTCATGATATGACTCATATCATCCTTGCATACTTGGACGACCTCACAACTTGATCCAAAAAATGCATTCAACATCTTGATGATTTACAAATCATCTTCCAAAGGTGTCATCATTACAAAATCCGCTTGAACCCCCTTAAGTGTGTTTTCTACATCATTGTCAGGCACCTCCTAGTGTTCATCGTTTCCCAAAGCGGTATTACCGTGGATCCCCTCAAAGTCTAGGCCATCACAAAAATTCCACCCCCATGGAATCTACACCAATTCCATAGCATACAAGGAAAAGCTAACTTTTTAAGGCGATTTGTCCCAGACTATGTTACTCGAGCACACAGTTTCCTTCGCTTACTACACCATGACATCCCATTCCACTGGGATGAACATGCCCAAAAATAATTCGACGATCTTAAAATGGCACTCTCCAATACCCCTTTAATTAGTTCACCCGACTATAATCGCAACTATATCGTCTACATGTCAGCATCAACCATCTCAATAGCAACAGTTCTCGTTCAAATAGGAGATGATGATCGTGAGCATGTCATTTACTACATTAGTAAAAACCTCTCAGGGCCACCTTTGAAGTATAATCACGAAGAAAAACTAGCCCTTGTCGTCGTTCTCGTAGTCCAAAAAATGCACCATTACATTCTGCTTCACACAACCAAAGTCATCGCAGATTCCAACCCCATGCAATACTTACTCAGTCATCGAAACATTAATGGAAAATTTGCTCGATGGATCGTTATCCTTCAGGAGTACGATCTCGAATTTTCAACACCCAAGAGAAGGAAAGTTGTCTTCCTCACAAAACTCATCATAGCCTTGCCCTCTGATACTACTAGTGCCCTCGTCAATACCGAATTCCCCAATGAATATCTCTTTTACATCACTTCGGATGATCCTTGGTACAATGACCTCCTCATCTACCTCCGAACCCAAAAGTTTGATAACCACCTCTCACGAGATGATCATCGCCGTATCAGCCATCAGGCCCCCCTCTATATCCTCATAGGAGATATCTTATATCAGTGATGGGTCAACACCATACTCCATCGATGCTTTACTATTGACGAGGCCTAGAGTCTTCAATGCCTACCATAGCGGCGCATGTGAGGGCCATCTCTCGGGGATGTCCACCACTCAAAAAATCATCCACGTAGGTTAATTTTGGAAGACATTGTTTCACAATTGCATTCATGCTGTGAAACGATGTGATAAATGTCATCTTTATGCCAACAAAGCACGAGAACCACCTGCTCTTCTACACCCAGTCATTACTGCAGGCCTCTTTTGTAAATCGGGCATCAACTTTATGACTTGCAACCCTTCATCCAACAATGGACACAAATACATCATCGTTGCAGTCGATTACTTCACAAAGTGGGCTAAATCCATGCCTACCTTCAACAACACCGCTGACACCACAATGCATTTTTTCTTTAATCATGTCATATCCCTCTTTGGAGTACCACTCCAACTAGTCTATGATCACGGGAAACATTTCGAGAATGAGATTTTCGTCGAACTCTCATCCCGATTAGGATTCTCCCACGAGTTTGCCTCACCATATTACCCTCAATCCAATAGATAGGTTGAAGCAGTTAACAAGGTCCTCAAGACCATGTTATAGTGCACAGTTAACAAACATAAGACCAATTGACATCATATGTTATTTTCCGCGCTATGGGCTTACTGTACGACTGTGAAAACAACCATCAGTTTCACACCATTTCATCTAGTCCACGGGGTTGAGGCCACTCTTCCCATCGAGTGATAAATCCCCACCTTACGCACCGTAGTTGAGCTATTACCCGACACTGCGCCAATGGAGTAGCATTTGCTGAACTTAGAGCCCCTGGATGAAGATTGTCGATCTTCATTACAGAACAATGAGGTAGCCAAAAAACTGTCAAAATCCACTTTTGATCACCATGTCAACCTTCATACATTTCATGAAGGCGACCTTGTCCTTTCTTATGATATCGCTCGCGATACCCTTGGTCATGGAAAAATAGAGTCACTATGGCATGGCCCTTACATTATCCAACATTGCCTCACCAAAGGCACATACATCCTAGCTTCTCCCAAGGGCCTCTCTCTCAAAGAACCCGTCAACGGGTTGTACTTAAAGAAATTTTACGCCTGAGCGTAAACATTCTACATTAGGTTATTTTCTTTTATATTGTTTTTACTGTTTTTTTCGATACCTTACACCTAAACTATCATTTGTGTTATTGACAGATGCCTCCTCCATCGACCTACCACATCGGTTACACCGACGGTGCCAGCGATTGAACACATAATCTCGCTTTGGCTGATAGGGCACTCTATTCCCCCTCACATGAATTTCTCCACTCCAGCGACATATGTTTGGGTTTAGCAACCAACAACCAAGTCGAGTACACTGTCGTCATTGGTCTCCTCGTTGATGCCAACCATCATCGTATTAGTCACCTAAGCATCTTACTTGACTCTCAACTCGTCGTCCCCCAGCTCAACAATGTGTACCATGTCCGCGATCCTTGCCTCTTTCGCAAATACCTACAAATTAGACTTTTATCTCGACATTTTGATTTCATTACATTTACACATATTCCAAGACATTTTAATCAAATTACAGATAACCTGGCTAACATTGTACTAGATTGACATATATCACATGAAGACACATTTACACACACATAAACCATCAAAAGTCTGTCACAGCATATAGATTAGACATCATACACAACATTAAACAAATTCTCACACACATGTGAAACATCACAAAGATCCCAAAATGTATATCCATATATATATATATATCGGTCAAAAGTGCCATGAAAATGTTTACATATAAATAGAATACATCATATACAAAATCCGTAGGCCAATGAACCACCTCGGTACAAAACTGGTGTCACCACACTAAAATGGGCTCACCAACCTATATAATATACAAAAATACACAGAGGATCACTCATGGTGCCTCTAGAGCACCACCACCTGGCCCTCCCTCAGGAGGTGGTGCCCCACCCGCTATCGGTCCCTCCAGACCTGGAGGTAACCACACAGTCATCGCAACACCTGCTACTATTGCTTGCCAAACCACAGTCCACCACATCAACGGAACCCCACACACTTCTCTAGGACACCCTCGTCCTGGATGCACGACCACATGCCCTCAGGCACACCCTCTAGCACTGCCTCCAAGCGGCGACGAATATCCTCAAAATCTCCCCCAACCTTGGCTGGAGGAGCATGTGATGGCCCTGCACCAAGGTTATCAAAACGTCGTCTCCTAGCCGCTCTCTCCTCGCCAGCTAGTCTTGCCTCAACATCCTTGCATCATCATCTCTCTCCTGCCCACGACTTTCCCCGCAGAGGCCTCACTGGCCCCTGACGAGCCGACGCTCTAACCCACTCAACCTCACGCCCATGAGGTCCAACATCTACACATACAAACAAACAAAGGATAGCATTAGCATCCATCTATACATAATACACATGCTATACTATCTAAATATCAAAACATAAACAATCACATCATACCTCGATGGTCGAACACCTCTCACGGAGGTAACACCATATACAGATCACCCCGAAAGTCCACCCCACAGTACAGATACTACAGTAGGATCTGTGGTATCTGCCGCCACACTTGTGCAGCCTTGGCTGTGAAAAAATGGCCACCCTCCCTACCACCATGGCGAATAAAAATCCTTGACCATCGCATCAGTCATGGATCTCACGCACTAGGTGTGCCCAATAAAACTCTAGGGTGCAACAAGAACACCCTCTCCAAAAAGCATGCCACCAAGATGGACCTAAAGACAAAATCCCCTGAGTCCGTAACCTGACACCTGTCGAGCTACCCTACCATCTTGGCATGTAGCATCAAGCCCCAGGAAAAATGCTCTCCTGCCAATGCCCTCCCCATAGTCCTCAGATGACCGCCACTGATCCGTTGAGTTGCGAGGGACCCATAAACCCTCACAACCATAGTTGCTACACAACGATGAGCTAGGGAATCCATCGCCCCCATACTCACCACAGATCTCGACATAAAATACTCCCTCTAACAATACCTCCAGCCTAAGGTAGCCAACTTCCCATCCCCAGGTAATACGGGCTCCGCCGGTAAGGGCATTCCCCAAAAAGGGAGCCCAGTAAAAAAATACACATCCTCCACCGTAGTGAAGGCCAGTTGCTCACCCTGCACCATAAAACAATGCAGATCTGGACTCCACATCTGGATCAAGAACTGTAGGAGGTACTCCTGGGCCCGTATCAAGGGGCACTCAAAGAACTTTAGCAGCCCACAATCTACCAAAGTGTCATGAACCTTCGTCTCCTCAATGGCCACAACCTCCCTAAGTTGTGACCAATCCCTCTCTCTCCAATGAACCGCCATCGTCCAAAATGATCACCTGCAATCACATAATCCAGTTCTCGATCAGCCATCTCAAACATAAACACATTAAAAATCTCCAAAAAAAATAAGTTTATCACCTATTAGATTTGCCCCTAAGGCGTGGTTGTTTAACCCCACACGCACGCACACATGTACGCCTATTCACCCCACAGGCGCGCACACATGCACGCCTATCCATCCCACAGATGCACACACATGCACGCCTGTCCATCCCATAGGCGCACATGTGTCCGCGCCTGTCATCTATACAGAGGTGGCTTCATGCGCCCCTGTCACGTACACAGATGCGCATCAGAGCACGCCTGTCCACTACATAGTCGCGCACCCATGCACAATTGTTTAGCTTACAGGCACGCATACCAGGCATGCCTGTTTCCCCCATTAGGGTGCCCCCATGCATGGATATCTATATAACAGGCATGCACCCATGCACACATATTTCCCGATCTCCCATGCACTAGGGGGCCCACACCCATAAAACCCCCTATACGACCCTCTGTACAGGCCATGCCCACAAATAGAAAACCTAATTCTATGCAAGACGATAAGACAACTAACCTGAAGCTCGATGGTCCTGAATCAGTTGCCTCATTCTTCTTGAATCTCCAAATATCCTCTAAATATCTCTCGTCCAATCACTCTGACAACAGGTACAAATGAGGTGGCAATGTGAGCCCTACAACTATATATAGTCATTTTTGCCAAACTTCTAGACCCTATTCCGAGAGCTCCGGGTGTCCATTTTTCATTCCGTCTTCAGCCATGGGATCAACACCATGTTATCTACATTAAGACAATCCTTGAGCCATTTTTCATCCTTCGCCCCCGGGGAGCCATTTTTCCATACCTCGTCCAGGTACGCATGCTCATGTTCAAAATTATCAAATAAATGCTTGTATGTTCGATTCTCTTTAGATATTGTTCACGTCTGGTATTTGGTTTTCATGTGTGTAGGTACTTGGTCATCATACACCAGTGCAACCCCTTCGGGTATATAATCAACACTGGCATGTAATCATTCCCTCTGAATCTCAATTGCTTCTCCAGTCACACCCTATGAAATTTTCCTTTAGGGTCCCCATATCTAGCTCTGTAGTACTTCCACCTCCATTTCATTTTGGGTGTTGTCACCCGGTAGCACTCTCCCCCACATGAGTTGTCCCATTCATAGACCCCTTGACACTTTGAAACCCATGTTGTTTTTAACCCTTTAGGGATGGGAGTCCCGGTAGTCTTACATCATGTCCTGAATCAACCACATACTCCTTCTCCTCATTTTGCTAGCATTCCCAACGGACTCCCAGGGCACTTCCTCACGGATTATTTTGACTGCACTCCCACAGCATCATTCACCCATCATCAGTCTGCCCATCCTCATATTTCCCTCCATACATTGCCCTACTATAGAAACCATACTATGGGGCTCCCACCCTCCACTTCTTTTTTCCACCAACTTGTGCCATCCCTAGGCCAAGCCATCCTACACTGGGGCACCCATTTCTGTATCTGCATTATTATTCCCATGGATTTTTTAATTCTTTTTCTAACTAAGCCATTAGTTCCAGCATGTTACATACATTTTTTTCTTCACTTTTGGTGACCTTCCTGGAAAACGCAACCCATGTCACCCTTGGTTGGGGCACTCCTTATCATCTACTCCTATTGACATCGTCCGTAAACTTCGAGTATCCCATAGGTCACCTACCTCTGCACTCTGAGTTTGTTCACTTTGTCCCACCTCTGGCATAACTTCTCCCACTTCTCGTTGTCCCCCCTGACACTTGACCTCATTGAATGGTTGCATCCACTTATACTTTGCATATATCCCCATCCAAGGGCAGTCTTGTGTATCCACACATCTTGACTTCGTCCATGTACCTCCTCAGTTCCTAACCTCACCTATTAGATTTCACAAAGCCCTTTTGCTTCTTGGAGTCGTGTCTCCCTTTTTGTCGACATCAACACAGTTTCCAGAAGGGCGACAATATCTTGAATCTCATTACCTTTCCAATGAAAAGTATTGGATGGCACAAGGAGACCCATAATTTCTCCCAGCTGTCGTTGACCCCCATAACATTTGACTTCAACACTTTCTCATGTTACGGTGGGTCGCGACTATTATAGTTGTTTCTTATATTTTCCGAAGACCTCTGAACATGGTTGGGCTATCAATTCCTACAAAATTTGTGATACTTCTTATAGGTGTCATTGCCTACTATTCAGAGTATGTTCCTCCTCAAAATTATCCTCTGCCTTTATCACAACCTCCCCCGAGGGCACTATAGTTGTCTACATCAACACACAATTTCAGTCACTGTACAACACCCTTCTTTTTGAGTTACATGAAATGAGCATGGGGCATGCCCGCCTCGTTTGTACA
The DNA here is from genome assembly GCA_010110895.2 of Picea sitchensis. Taxonomy (NCBI): domain Eukaryota; kingdom Viridiplantae; phylum Streptophyta; class Pinopsida; order Pinales; family Pinaceae; genus Picea; species Picea sitchensis. The sequence goes on along the minus strand of SNQJ01S0063074.1, from coordinate 2,402 downwards.
TAACTTATTTTACACACCTTACGGAAGATTGGGTCCTACAGGTTCCCTTCTCCCTCCAATGGATCACTCTTGATACTCTCACTATCTCTTTTTCTTACAATGGTACTCTCAGTAGAAGAAACATTGATGAATTTCGGCTATCCGTATGCTCCTAACCTCATCCATCAAGGGGCATCTGTTATCACTGAAATTTTGTCCACAAATGGTTACAGGAATCCAACATCTTCAAACAGCTATGAGTCCACCCATGGACCAAAATTACCAAAGAATCATTTCCAAAAGGTCCAAAACCATACAACCAGTTATAAAATCAAGAAGCGCTATGACTACACAGGGCACGTGCACACATGTGCCATCCAGAAACGCAGAAAAAGTGCACATGCACACCTGAGAACGGTGCATTTATGATATTGGTTGACCTCCCACCCACTTCTATTTTATCTTCCAAGTTGATTTGACATCCAAATCTCGGCTGGATCTGACTGGGTGACTGGTCAAAGACCTAAAGGTTCCCTAAACAACCCCTTTTCACACTAAAAGTTGGTTGCACAATACCTCAAAGTGGTGCTATAAAACAAGGCCATGGGTGGACTAAATTTTCAAGGAATTCATTTGCAAGGTTATGCTATTGCTATTCTCTTTGGGAATCCTCTTTTCTTATCAAGAGAATACTAACACCATTCCATTTGGGCAATCCACATCACCTTTTGAGTGGGTTAGATTGGGATTCTTTCACCATTTCTTTCAAGTTTCAAAGTTGTAAGAAGAGCTCAATTGTGGGGGTCCAAGAGCCATCCCTTGGAGGAAGAAGGGACCCAAAGTCCTCTTTATTCTCAGTGTTTTCTTTTCACTAATACAATTCTTTCCATTGGTGACATGAGTCTTGTTTGTTTCTTGTTCTTATGTCCTTATGCTCAATAGTTTAGTTTTTCTTTCCTTTCTTATTTTAATTCTTAGTTTAGTCTTTTATGTTTATTTTTCTAACCCTTTCCTTCACTGTTGTCTTGCTTAGTTGATCCAACTAAGCTTGTAAGCACCTCTATTTTGCTCATTCAGGTGACAAAAGAGGTGCAACACTGATCATTCACCATGTGTCCCTCTTGGTCGACGATTCTGATTCTCTATCGTTCAGATCGAACGAATAAGATATTTTCCCCCTTGCGCTTACACTATCTTCAGAGTTAGAATATCTTCTAGGTGTTCAAATGTTTCGAACCTTTGCTCCTTTGATGAGTTCGATTCTTGGATCTCTTTAACACTTATGAAAAGTGTTACCCCTCCTGAGCTTGGTCTCGTGAAGATTTCGATTTCCCATGTACTCCTTGCGTTTCAGGGATTTCAATAACTCAGATCCTTGGGATTTCTTAAAGAGAAACTCCTCTCGGCCTCCTGGCATTCCCCTTTTCTATTGTTCGACTTCAGTAAAGTCCCTTCGACACTTAATCGAATCTCAGATCTGTTCACTCATTGCACCAGGTCTTATGCAAGGTTTTGGGTTCTTGTGGATGACCATGCACTCCTTGCACCAGTCTATTTTCACTCCTTGCAAAGGGAAAGTTTTGTGTTATCTCCTCTGAGCTTCGAAACCGAAACAGATTCTGTCAATGCACTCCATGCGTTCTATGTGCACACCTTGCACTACTTCCATAGAAGAGAAACAATTGAAACTTATCCTAACATTCATAGTTCCTTCTACTCAAAATGAGATTCATTCATTCATTCATAAAAACACAATACAAAGAATTGCAAACAATGTTCACACCATGCATTAGATCAATTTTCGTCTGTTCTATTCCAAAATGAAAAATGGTTACAACTGTAAATGAAAAATGAAAAAACTGAAAACTCAAAAATCTCCTACTAACTTGCAGCTAATGTCTACCCTGCAGCTCACTACCAACCAACAACTAACTAGCCTCATTTGGGTGTACAAAACCTCTATTTATTTCAGAGGGATCTTAGGTTTTTTTTCCTCTGGCTACTCATCTACTTTAAAACTTAACCTAATGACTCTCTAGACCAGTCGCATTCCATAGTCGTAGTGGAGTCTCCCAGTTCGCACGTAATTGTTCAAGCATGCCTCTAGATTTTTCCAGCCTGATTTCAAGCATGCCTCAAAGATTAATCCCGATGTTGAGTTAAGTTAGACTTCAAAATATAAGTTGTGACTACCAGCGTTGAGCTTTTGTACAGATTCCTTGACGTTGAATAGTCTTGCTCCACCTGATTTCCAACGATGCTCCTGCATCACAAATATTGAATATCACCATAGAACAACCTCAAATATTTATATTTAGATAAACTAGGTCACAAAATACATTTGGGAATATTTCCCAAAAATAGTTGTGTTCGAATTTGTATAAAAATATATAGTTCAATACATATTTTTTGAAATAAAAATG
>SNQJ01S0063073.1:41431-51968 GCA_010110895.2 Picea sitchensis | reverse complement strand
GTTTTCACTCCTAAGATAGATGTTTGGTTTATATATAATTTCTAGTGACAAGAGTAAATACATTCGAAACAAAGAAAGTCTAAAATATGGGTTTGTTTCAATATTTTCTTGATCTCTATCATTCTTTGACTTATTCTTCAGATTTCCATGTGATTTATAGATTCAATCTTTGAGTTTTTCTTTCTATTGATATGCAATGGCCATTTCTATTAAATTCTTCTAATAAATCCTTGGAATTTATGAATATGAAAAGTCTTAAACTCTTCCTAAAGCGAAGGAAACAATAGTTTCATTGTAACTTGTTAAAATTGTAATAATTATTTATAAGATTTACCATATCCTTTAGTAAGGGGAAACAACTTTGATAAACACTTCTACAACTTTGATGCCAATCTCTTTTCATAAATGAATCATACTCTCATAAATTGTAATCATCACATTCCTCTTTAAGTTTCAAAGGTGTATGTACTTGTTTATTTGAATGGAGAACCTCCACTTGGAAAATCTTGAATAATGAATTTTGATGTTGATGTTTTGGTTTGCTTGGTGGTGTGTATGTCACATGCGAACATATTTTCCTTTTCATCAACTTAATATAACTTTCGTAAGCACCTATTAATAAAGTCTTTAACTTTGATTTAACTTTGGATTTTAATTGACATTTTATTCTTATCTTAAGACCTTAAATTAAAAATAATTATAGAACAACTTTTATAAGTATGTTTACTCATAATAGAATGAATATTAAGTTAATAAATCAAATTATTATGGACTTTATCTTCTTTACTCTACTCCTTGAACATAAGGTAAAGGTGGGATTCAAAGTAAAATGTAAATCAAATTCCAACTCTAGCTATCTACTTTAGATTCAACAGATAAATATGTGGTAAGGGAAGAATACATGGAGGAAATACACACAATTTCACCAATTGGACACTCTTGTAACCCTTGTTGACACCCCTTCGAGTAGTACTACATCAAAGAACACATGTATTCAAAATTTCACCTCCATGTACCCCTAGGTATATCATAAGTCCCATAGGTTACCTGAAACCAACTTTAGGTAAGTTGATTGACCATCTTGTTGCTATAGTCCACCGAGAACAACACTAGAGAAGATTACTCTGTAGTACCTAGGTAATTGGGTAGTACAACTAAGGGTGCAATTGAGCCTCCTTAGTTGGTGCCCTGGAATATTGAGTGGAGTCAACTAAGGGTGCAATTGAGCTCCTTAGTTGGTGCCCTGAATATTGAGTGAGTGCTACTTGGAACTTACATGGTATCATAGAGCCATAACATATGACATCCTTTCCCTCAGACTCGAAACCCTATCCTTTGTTGTTGTCATGCAAATTCCTACATAAATTCAAGCAAGATTAAGAATTGTTAATTTTTCAAGGCAAAGGATATTCATGGGAGTACAAAGTTTCAGCTAGAGTAGTTAAAAAGAACACAAAGGCCTAGGACCCCTATTTGAGACCTATCTCAACACACTCCTTGCATTGAGTTGATAGTCGTGGTACCACTCTATAGTAAGTCATTTTGGTTGACCCGACCACACTATTACAAGGCATCTCTCTTAAAAGACCCGAGACATAGTGATGATTGCATTGGCACCATTCTCTAGTAACATTTTTCTTGTAGATCCACATCTCTATGGCTACTTATTCACAAAGACAGAGTTATCCACCAAAGTCTCATATATGGAAACTATATGTGATAAATTGCAACACAAGATAGTTAACAACCACTCATATGCTCAACAAAATGTTGATGTCATCCGTTACAAGCTAGCCAACTTGGAGTCACTACCAAAGTAGATGTCCAAACTCATGGGGATGCAAAATCAGATCCTCGCTTCACAATCCTTGGGTTATCAATGGCTAGACCAACCTTCCCAAAAGGAAGGAGATGAATCATTCAATCCCAATGGATATTACTGCACCCTACTTGTTCGTGATCAAATGACTCACATGTGGCACAAACTTCTTAAATTTGATCTCAACAAATTTGATGGATTCGACCTAGAAATTAATGACTCATCCTACTACTTGGTTGGAAGCCTCTCAAAGAGCTTAGGAAGCCCAACATGTGGTAAATTCTCAAATAAAAGACTCCATTTATTCCTTATCCCCATCCCACTATTTCCCCTCCTATTAATCCCTCTCAATCCTCTCCACCTCTAAAGATCCACAAGTTAACTTGAGCCAAAATTGAACACCAACTTAAAGGTCTTTGCTACAACTGTAATGAGAAATATTTCCCTGGGCATAAATGTAATGGGGAAAATTATTTATGGCCATTTTGGAGGATATTTTTGATGATCCTTTGAAGGCTCTTCATCTGTCCATTGAAGGAATTCCCATGTCTGATCCATAGGATGTTGAACCATATATCTTCGTACATGCCTTGATTGGTATTTTTTCTCCCCAAACCCTCAAATTGATTGGCTACATCAGACATCACAAAGTCATTGTATTAATTGATAACGATAGCACCCATAACTTCATTCATCACCATGTAGCCCAAGAAACCCACTACTACATCCATGTTGTGAATAACTTCCAAATCATGATTGTTAATGAAGGTTTTATAAAATGTGGCAGTCATTGTGAAAATGCGAGGCTTCAAATGGGTGATTATTCCCCGAAATCCTACATGTTTTCTATTAAAATGGGTGGCTATAACATTGTCTTGGGTGTTGAATGGTTACGAACATTAGGTCTCATCACCATGGATTTCTGTGATTTATACAGGAGTTTCTAGCAGGAGGGGCATAACTACACTTTTATAGGAATTACATCAGACTCTCTTGAGATCATTAACTTCTACCATATAAAAAAGATTCTTAAAAAGGGGCATTCAAGAATTGTGGCTCAATTCCATGCCATTCAAGCCAGTTGAGACACCTTCTCAACCAATTCATCATGACATATTGCTAGTCTTAGCCAAACACCAATCCATATTTGAATCTCCCCAAGGACTACACCCTCCCAAGGTGAGCATGATCATTCTAGAAGAGAAAGGAGAATGTGGTAGCAAATGCTCTATCTTGGAAGTATGAATAGGAATGGTTCCTCTTTTCACTCTCTTTCATAGTAGCAGGATGATTGAATGATGTTCACAAAGAATGGTTAACAGATCCCAAGATCACTCACTTGATCCAACAACTTCGAATGGAACCCCATGCATATCAGGGCTACGCATGGAAAAATGAATAGCTTCACTATAAAGGATGTCTTCCTTTGACCAAGTAGTTAACATTTAAATCAAGGGTGTTATTTGAACTACATTCCTCTCCCATAAGAAGTCATTTTGGGTTTCATAAAACATATGAAAGGATCAAACATTCATTCTTATGGGATGACATGAAGAAGGACATTCGCACCTTTGTGGTAGAGTGTGACATTTTCCAAACACAAGGAAGAGACAGTGAAACCTACAGGGGAACCCCAACCTTTACACATTCTGCCAGTTGTATGGACTGGCATTTCTATGGACTTCATTGCCATTAGAGTAAATTTTGGGTCTAAAATGGGCCTCCTAAGGAAAATATAAAAATAGTAAAAGTATATGCCGTGTCACACTAATCATATGCCATGTCAGAATAAGTTAGAGGTGATATCTAGTGAAGGTATCATTAATGATAGTTGCTAAGTAATTTGGGTTAGTATAGAGTTGTGATATGAGGGTTAAAAATAATAATGAAAGGTTTATATTCTCTTTTCCAAAGAAAAAAATCTGTAATTTTATTTATAGAAACAAAATTACAATACATTAGATGCTTGAAGCCTTCAAAAAATATCTTACAACCTGTGAGATTTCTATATATCTCATATTCTTTTTTAACATGTTTTGTATATTGTATAAAAAAAATATCAAAATTTTTCTTTCATCAGTTCAAAAGAAAGTTTTATCTTATCAACTCAAAAAAACCATAAATTAAGTATTCTTCATCTCCTATTTTTTGTCAGCATATGTACCTAGATTTATACAAAAATCTTTAAGAAAACCATAAAACATATTTAAATCCAACCTTCATGAGAATATTTAGAAGAAGTCCCCTCCCGATGTTCTGTGATCCACCATGATCCTCGTTCCATATTTTGAAAGACCATTTGCTATCTTGTTCTTGTCCTGTAGACGTGTGAAAATGATATAGATGGGAAAATTGATATAAGTGATTGTAACTCATTATACAGAGGCTGTAATGTAAAACTTCTCAGTGTTTTTCCTTGCGCATCATTGAATTACTAGAAGGGAGTCCCCAAAGATTTGAATATGTGATATGCCAGCCTCAAAACCAATTTTAGAGCCATCAAATCACAATGATTATTTGTTTCTTGATCAATTCCATATTTGAATGAAATGCTATAAATTGAATACATAAAAAATATTCCTTCTACTCCACCCCCTGGGTGGGGTCTCCTATGAGGCTCCATAAGAGTAGCCTATGGTATGCTCTTATTAATTTCCTCTTCCTTGGAGATATGTGTAATTTGTTTATCTTGTACTATTAGGTATGATTTTAGAATGTTTAGTGCTTGCACAACACATTTCAAGGGAAATGCCTTTTTATTTTCAAACAACTCCAGATTCGTGGCCAACCAGACTCCCCAAGCAATTTAAAGGAAATACTTAGATATTTTTTGTGTCCTTGTTTTCACTCCAAATCCTAAAGTCCTCTTCAATCTTATCTCCTACCAGACATTTTGATATCTTATCATTCTTTCCACTTTCTTCCAAACTTGATTTGTGAAAGGACATGTCATGATGATATGTGGACATGTTTATATTCTCATGCACACACAATAAAGTATATATATATATATATACTTTATCCGAGTATCCGAGTAGATGTAAACAATAAATTCCATCTTAAATAATTCCTTGTAGAGGATGTCAAATTTTGTTTCCATTATATGAAGCCTATGTAGAACATCATGATATTGGCTTCCTCCACCTTCAATTAACTAAGCTATAAAGGCCTTGGTGAGCCAATATAGCTCTGTTGCCTTGAATATTTTGGTGTCATAGATCTTGGAATAACCAAGGTATGAAATCCACCCATCAAACTCAACCTCTATCTATGCTTTAGAAAGCTTCTGGCATTTGTTGTTGATAATTGCTTCCATATTTGCCATCTTTTCTTTTATGCTAGCCGAGAATCGAGTATGGTAAGTATTTTCTTCCTATAGATATTCTGTTTGGGCCCTCATTTGGTTCTTGAAGGTTTGTGTATGCTTGATTTGTTGCCCATGAGGTTGTTTCCTTTGCCATTCCCCCTTCACTGCTTTCATGGTAGTTGGTTTTGGTACTATATTTTGTGTTTGGAAGCTGGAGGCTGGTTGGGGAGGTTGGAGGCAACCCAACAAATATGGGTTGTATCAAATATGTTTTAGGATAAAAGACACCCCACCAATGGGTATCTGGGTTGGGGAGGGAAATATTCAAAGAGAGTAAGGAACATAGGTTTGAGGTATTAGAGGTTGTAGTCGTCCCAAGCCCAAGCAGGAGAGAACTCACTGAAGTGGAGGCATAGTTAGTCCATACCACAATTGGAGAGGGTGAATTAAGGGATGCCAGTAAAAAAAACCCGAAAACCTAGAACCATACCAGTTGGTGTTCACTCCAAATTGTATAACCAAAATTTCAAAGAAAATTGCATATTTGTGCTTAGTAAAGACCGATGGTGGCTAATGCATTACATCCAGTATAAACATAAGAAAAAAACCAGTAAGGGAATATCAAAGTACTAACCAACCAAGAGAGAAACCAATTACATATCCCACCCATGAACCATCTCCTTCGCCCTTGAAACATGAATGGTTTCTCGTACGAGCCAATATTTATCTGATTCCAAACACAAGCTGGAGTTTAAAATGAAAGAGACCAATTCCTGCCAGTCTTATCACCCTAGTTCCATACTTCCGAGAGTTGTTGTCTGGATGCTTCACTTCACAAGTAAACCTCATCATGTCTGCACCACCTTTAGTTTCCATTACTCCGATTGTCCTCGATTTCATCTTGAGGCTTCAATACATATGGGAGGCGTCCTAAAGCCACCTCCCACTATGACACATTGCTATCATGCATGGGCACCCCATCCAGGTGTATATTATAATCAATGTTATTATATTTGTTGTTATTATATCATATATTATTATAATATTATTATATTTGTTGTTATATATAATATATTTATTAGTTATATGATATATAAGTTAGTTATATTTCCTATATTTCTTGTTACATATAATATATATTTTTTAGTTATATATGTTGAAGTTTTGCAACTTTGGGCAGTCATTTTGCATAAGAAAATACAAAGAAACCATTGAAGAAGAATCCATACGAAAATAGAAGACAAGAAGATCAAGCATTGAAGAAACTCTTGTAAAAGCAACACAAGAAATAAAATAAAGTTAAAGGACAAAAATGACAAGTTGGCCTTGCCAGTAAAATAAGGCGACAAGTTGGCCCATCCAGGTGTATATTATAATAAATGTTATTATATTTGTTGTTATTATATTATATTATTATATTATTATTATATTTGTTGCTATATATAATATATTTATTAGTTATATGATATATAAGTTAGTTATATTTCCTATATTTCTTGTTACATATAATATATATTTGTTTGTTGTTATATATGTTGAAGTTTTGCAACTTCGGGCAGTCATTCTCCATAAGAAAATACAGAGAAAAAATTGAAGAAGAATCCAAAAGAAATAAAAGATAAGAAGATCAAGCATTGAAGAAACACTTGTAAAAGCAACAAAAGAGAAATAAAATAAAGTTGAAGGACAAAAATGACAACTTGGCCCTGCCAGTGAAATAAGGTGACTTGATTAGTATAAATAAGGGAAAGTTCATTTCATTATTACACATCATTCATCATCTCTCATCTTCTAGTGCGCATTTACCAGTTTCTTCATGCCAGTTGTCAGTTGCAATGCCATTTGTCAATTGATAGTTACTAGTTGCACTATCTTTGTCTAGTGATGCGCCATGCTTGAGGGTTCTTCCTCACACTAGGGTGCAACTTTCTATGTGCTTGGATTCTTCATTTTTCTGGTGATGTATTTGTGAATTTGGATTAAATTTCTTATAGAAAAGAGTTTGCTGGATTTTTCTCCCGAGTTCGGGTTTTCCCAGGATAAGTCCTGTGTCTATTGTGCATGGATATCTCTTTGTGATTTTGTTATTTTCTCTGCGGTTTTTTTTCAGTTGAAATTTTCAATGTGTAATAATTCTATGATAATAGTGACATTGAAATTTGTTTGAAATCAAAAGGAAATAATTATCATATCTGAAAATTAGAAAATTCAACATGGTATCAGAGCTTTGTTGATATTTGTCGCTGCACATGAAATTTGTTGTTGCATAGTTTTTTCAAGCTYGTTGAGTATTCGTTGCAATTYGTTGGGAATTTTTTTACCATAGAGAAACTCACCTTTCCCTAGYGCACCTACTGGTGCTCTCATATTGACATTCGGTCAAAGTTGAAATTTTAGGGTTTTCAGGCTTGYTGATTTTCTTGGACATTGAACCTTCTGTTTCAGATTTTGTGATTTCTTTTTGTCAAGATGGCAGATAGTATAAGAGTTGGAGGCAATAGTGGTGATGTCTCCTACAATGTATGACAACTCAAAATCAAATGGAACAACAACAACAAGACTCTAGGTTTACATATTAGGTTTGATATTTTATATTGCTGCATCTTAAGTGAATACTGTAATTGGCACAATAGCCTTTAGAGGTATATTACTACAGAGTAATTTTGTTATCAAATGTTTAGTAACACTTGCATATTGTTGGTACAATGATCATTATGTAAATTATCACTGTTTAGTACTAATTATATACATGTTCACAAGCTCAATCGATCTCTTTCCTATCCTAGTAACCCTATGGACATTACAGTGGTTCCAACCATTTTTGGAAAGGTTAAATTCCATGGTGGTTACCATGGAGATGTTCTTTTTTTTGTTCTTTTTCCAGGAAGGTTACCGTGGAGGAATGATTGGTCATAAAACTGGAAGAGTTTTGTTCTTGTTCTTCTTCTGGGTAGGTCACAGGTCATAGCTCTGAGAAGGAGCTATAGTGATGGTTGCAGGTCACAATAGGTTAGATGGTATATGGTTTGAGACATGGAGAAAACTATCCAGACATGGATTTGTGGACATGACAATATATGTCCATGTAACGAAGGAGAAGAGGACAAAGTTAGAACCTTCTGGAAATAAGGGTACCTTTGTGGGACACAAAGAGTCTCATATGGAGATTGATAGTGAGGAGCAGGAGGCTCCAAAGGATGACCATACATATCCCTCTTGTCTAGTTGTTTATCCTTCATATTATCATGAGGATTTAGTAGATCCAGTCGAGCCAGTGGATCTACCTAGAGATGCTATAGTGACTAGGAAGAGGCTAGCTTGGCTTCATAGCATTTTGTAGGATGTAGAGAGGCATTCATCTCTCAATGATACTTCCAGGGAGAGAAAACAACCTCAAAGTTTCTCGAGTTACATAGAGTCACAATTATGAGGATTAGCAGGTGGCTCCACCAGTGGTGATGTAGGTGGCCCCACCAAGTACGAGCTCATAAGGATCCCCACCAAGTACGATCTCATAAGGAGCCATAGTTTAGAGGGAGTCAACCCTCGGGATCCAATAGGGAGGAGTAGCCTCCCAGGACATTTCATAGGAGATCAAACTTTAAAGGGAGGTCAACAGATGTAGATGGAGGAGATGGCTCCAAATATTGTACAAAATCAAAGGGAGTCAAGTTTCAGAGGGAGCATGCAGAATTAGAGTGAGCCTAATCTCAGAGAGAGTCAGTTGGCTTAGAGGGAGAGCTGATCATTCAGATGAAGTTCCCCCTCAGGTTCAGGTGGGATAAATACATCTTCTAGGGCTGACATATAGATGTCATGAGTTGATGAGGCTAGGCAGAAGCTTCAGAGGCAAGAGGATTCTACGATATGTGAGACCGCCAGGGAGGATCCACTTGTTTCAGTAGGATTTTCTACACTAACATAGGAGGCATCCAATCAAGAGGACTGGGGTATGTATTTTTCTTCAGTCACAGAGGGAGAAACGAGTGAGGTTGACTCGACAACAAGATTTTCTTCACTGACAGAGGGAGTTGGCCTCAGAGCTCAAAATGGAGGATCTTTGTTGGATGTACTATTTCTTGGGATTAGAGATGTGACATAGATCATATGAGATCTTCCTTAGTCAGGGATACTCATGAGATTCGATTTGATGGACTGCAAGTCCATGGATACACCTATGAAGAAAAATCTGAAGAAGTTGAGTGATTCTACTTGAGATTCATATTTGGTGGATCCCATGATGTACAAGCAACTGATTGGATCCTTGATGTACTTGGTTAGGACAAATATTTACTTTGCAAAGAGCACCCTGAGCCAGTATTTGGTTGAAGCCAAGGAAATTCCATTGGGTTGCAACGAAGCATGCACTGAGGTACCAACATGGTACAATTGGATATGGTTTGTCTTAGGTGGTGAAGTGAGGCTGCAGGGTTATATAGATTTTGATTGGGTAGGGAGTGAAGTAGACAGATTGAGAACCTCGAGGTGCTACTTCATCTTGATATCAGTTACGATTTATGGGATAAGAAAGAAGAAAAATTATGTATCACTCAGTACAACAAACACAAAGTATATCACAACCAATGTCGCAAGTGGTGAAGTAGTGTGGTTTCAAAATATTCTTGCAGGATTTCATTCGAGACATGGTGTAGAAGGGAATGCTGAAGCTTCAATACATATCCACATATGAGAAGATAGCGTACATTCTCACCAATCCTTTGTCCAGAGAGAAGTTTGTTTAATTCAGGGACAAGCTTGGTGTGATGCAGAATGTCTCCCTCATTGAGAGGGAGTGTTGATGTTTTGCAGTATTGGGAAGACATTCTCCCGGGATTGGTCATGGAGATTTGACCAGTGGAGAATGACTCTGACATAGTCTTCGAAGGACATAATAATTGAGGTGCTGATGGTTCTCCAAGAGGCAACATCATGTAGACATTCATTCACAGGGGTGTACCTGTGGTTAATGGCCTAGGCGTAGTCTTCAAAGGACAAAAGACTCGAGGTGCTAGTGTTCCTCTAATGTGTGGTTGCATCAGGAGTCATTCTCCCAGGATTGGTAGTTTAACCAGTGGAGAATGACAGATTCACTTACAAGGGTTTACTTGTAAGTGACACTCACTCACAAGGTTGTACTTATGGTGGTGACTGGCCTAGGCAAGCATCGAGCATACCTTCTCCCAGATATGGCCTAGGCGAAAGGATACATTTACTTCCAGGGTGAATGGGCCCAGGCATAGTCCTTACATGAGTTTACCTGTGGACTCGAGGTGCTTCCACGTGTCAGACAACATCATACATCATTCTCCCAGGATTGGTAGTTTAACCAACAAAGAATGGATGATTCACTCACAGGGGTTTACCTATGGTGACATTCAATCACAAGGTGTACTTGTGGAGGTGAATGGTCC
>SNQJ01S0063073.1:17809-31401 GCA_010110895.2 Picea sitchensis | reverse complement strand
ACTTATGGCCTTCATATTTCCTAAATAATCATGGATTTGGAAATATTTCCTCACCCCTAACTTATTTTATCCATTAAAGATTGGTAGTTTCACCTTTTACAATTCTTGTTGCATGATTTTGCAATGGCATCGTTGTAGTGAAAATTAGTATAGAAAGGATAAAAATTAAACCCTTATCTTGATAATGATAAAGTGCATGAACACAATAATAGACACAATAATATAGAGAGAACCCTTATTGTAGGGTAACATCATCAATTACTCCTTATAGAAGGTATCACTCCACAAGATATGCTTGTTACAATACAATCCTCAACATGTCCAATAATGTGATGCTAATGTATATATACTTTCTCAAGAGTATACCTTGGGGTTTATGCCAACTAATCCTTATTAGTCCTTGCCGTAGGCATAGAGGGACTATAGCGATCGATAAATCGTTGACCTGGCATTAGCTTGTGCGTTGACCAAAAATATTTCCCTATTGTCTATTGTTGGAACAAGGGAAGTGAAACATTGATTTTTATATAATAAAAAGTATCATGTTTGTCAAGATATGATTGGACAAAGGATTGGATGTCTTATTGCTGCCTTTGCTATTCCCAATGTAAAATATGTTTGCATTTCCAAAGTATTTGGTAGTATATGGTCTTTTCTGAATAATAAATTTTGTTATGCATTCGTCGAAGGTGGATTAATGCTACCATTAATTCGAATGTTTGGTTTAGCATTTTATGCTAGGTAAATTTATGGAAATGTTTGATATGGTGGCATATCCAATGTTTGGCTTTGCAATACATTCTCTGGTGTTCGAACTATTGTTACAAAAAATATATGAATTTATTTGGGATACGTCAGAGACCTGCCACATTGAATTTTTTTCTTAAATGTTTACAGTGCATTTCCGACAGACTTAAATGTTTACCTAACATGATTGGTAGTGTTGAATGGTTACTTAACAAACTTGTTACAAGACATTTTCTTCTATTTTTAAAATTTATATGCTCCAACGACATTGCTGGTTCACTGGTCCATGCTTTCTTTTTTCATGGCACTGATTTCTTATTTGCATGTTCTCGTTGTTCTTGCTTTCCTGTTCGTGTTGTTGCAGTTTGCACGTTTGGGTTTTTGTAATCGCGATTGGAAGAGCCTCGTTCCTAGGGGGGTGGTTGCTGCTTGTTCCTTTCTTTTCTATATGCTGTTTATTGTTGCTTGATTCAACTTTGTAGGGTTCCGGTCCTGCGCATGCACTTGGGCCTTTTGGTGCTTCTTGGCTGGGTTCTTATTTGTTGATTTTTCTTGTTTTCCCAGGGCTTGCAATGTTGGGATGCTGCATCTGCGGTTGGATCTCTGGTTACATTTTTTTTCACTTCGGTTTGCATAGAATACTATTAAGATAAAATAAAAGACTAAAGAATTGCAGGCGATGTAAATTGCATCTGTTACGCGTTGAAACAGAGTTTGTTGGTCTCAAAATATATTTCATAGTTGCCGATGCATTTTCCATGGATTCTGTGTTACTATGGTTTCATAGTTATGAGAGTGACTTTTGCTGTGTGGGAGATATAGCTATTCTCTGCCTTTTACTTTCCTGTTGTAAACTACGTTTGACTCTAGTTTGTCGTCGCGTTTCTGTGGTCATTCCGAGCGACCGTCATTCGGTTGCGTACTTAGCCAGTTTTATGGACGCGGCTTCGTGAATAGGTTCTGTTGAACTATGACAGGTCATGTTCGGTGTATACATTAGCTTTTCCAAATTACTTTTCTTTAAAAGAAGGCCTCCTGGAAAAAAGAGAATGCAATTTATGAAATTATAGGTTTCCTGGACAACATAGGTTAATGATCGTGGCTTTTGGGGGTGGCGGGCTGAAAATTGGGCTTATTAAGATAAAATAACAGAGTAAATAATTGCAGACTATGTCAATTGCATCTGTTACACTTTGAAGTAGAGTTTGTCGAGCTCAAAATATATTTCATAGCTATCGATGCTTTTTCCATGGATTTTGTGTTACTACGGTTTCATAGTTATGAAATTGCCTTTTGCTACGTGGGAGATATAACTATTCTCTCCCATTTACTTTCCTGTTGTAAACTGCGTTTGACACTAGTTTCTCGCGCTTCTGTGGTCATTCCAAGAGACTACAGTTCAGTTGCATACTATGACAGGTCGTGTGTGGTGTATACATTAGCTTTCCCAAATTAGTTTTCTTTAAAAAAAAACCTCTTGGACAGAAGAGAATGCAATTTATGAAGTTATAGGTTTCCTGAACAACATAGGTTAATTATCATGGGTTCTCAGGGTGGCGGGATGAAAATTGGGCTTCTATTGTTTCGTGCCCTGCAAATAACATAAAGAGTTCCATGATCATTCTGATCGACCGTCATTCGGTTGCATACTTAGCCAGTTTTATGGACGCGGCTTGGCAGATAGGTGGTATCAAACTATGGTGTGTACATTAGCATTTCCGAATTAGTTTTCTTTAAAGGAAGGGCTCCTGGACAGAAGACATTGAAATTTATCAAATTATAGGTTTCCTGGACAACATAAATTAAACATAGGAAATATGTAATTTTATAAAGTAGATATATAAAGCATGCACCGAGCCCTCGTCCCATACTTAGCCAGTTTTTGCATCGCGGGTTCTCGGGGTGGGCAGCTGAAAATTGAGAATCGGAGAGTTCCATGATATACAAATTGACCATCGGAATTGTAGACTATTTGAATTTGAAGGTCGTCATGTCCAAAAAAATTAGCATTGTCGAAATAGTTTACTTTACGTACGTTGTTTTTACATACCCTGGTGGACAAAAAAACACACAAAAAAACTAGTAAGAATTTTTTGGATCGCGGGTTCTCGGGGTGGCGGGCTCTAACTTCGACCACTGTTGTTCCGTGTCCTACAAATAGCACAGATAGTTCCGCGATGTACTAATAGACAATCAGACTTGCAGACTATTTGAATTTCAAGGGCTCATGTGAAAAAAAAATAACATTCTCGAATTACTTTTCTTTACATACGTTCTACATACGCTTGTAAACGAAAACAAAAAAATAGTAGTAATGTTTGTTACATAGGGCTCCATCCCCGATACATTCAATGCTTCCCAATACACATTAAATATGCTTTCAAAATCCAGAATCAACCAGACAGGTTCGAAAAGATGGGCTTTAATAACTGGAAAGCTCGAGGACATTTCCCATTAAAATAAATAGACAGGCTAATATTCAACCCTTCTTTGTTTTTTATTTTGACCAGGCAGGGAAAGCTGAAAACTCAAATGCAATGTAGTTCTGCGATTATTAGATACTCAATTCACATTCTTGCTATGGCTTCTGCTAATGAGTTGTCCATCATATATGACCTTCCTTCTAGGTTGTCAGATGTTTTTTCCCCTTTACTCAAATAATAAAAATGTCATTGAATTTGAAGAACATTGAGTACTAAATTTCCTTACCTATGAAAGTGCCTTTTTGCCTGCATTTTGAATTTGCGATTTTTTTTTTTTTTTTGCTTCTGCAGTTTTAGTTTTCTTAAAAGTTTTAGCATAGTTCATGAACATGTTGCCCACGAAGGACTTGACGTCATGTCCCTCTTTAATATTGTGCATTTCAAAATGATGGGCTTTAATAACTGAAAATCTCAAGGACATTTCCCATTAAAATGAATATACAGGCAAATATTATGGGATCTAGTAATTTTTTTTTGCCTGCATAACTTCAGCATAGTTCACGAACGTGTCGCCCACATAGGCCTTCACGTCATGTCTCTATTTATATTGTTCATTTCGAAATGATATGCTTTAATAACTGGAAAGCTCGAGGACATCTGCCATTAAAATGAATAGACAACCGAATATTATGGGATCTGGTAATTTCTTTTTGCCTGCATTTTGAATTTGCGAAAATACTTTTTATTTTATTTTTTTGCCTGTGCAATTTTAGTTTTCTTAAAAGCTTCAGCTTAGTTCACGAACGTGTGACCTATAGAGGCCTTGACATCATGTCCCTCTTTAATATTGTGCATATTTTAGATGTCAGATTTGAGAATCTGCTCGGATATGGGAATTTTAATACATGCTGCTAGTCACTATTCATCGTACATATTAAAAAAGATTGGCATTAATAACTGAAAATATCGAGAACATATGTCATTAAAATGAATCAACACAAAATGTACGGAAGACCATCCAACCTTGATTTTAAATACTTATTTCCATTTCTCTCTATCATCAAAGAGTTGCGCTTTAGGGTGCCTTCGTTCTAATGTTCCTGGTCATGGACATGTAAGACAACTTAGAGATGCGATTGAGGGGAAGATGAAAGAAGAGAGACTGGTTTTATGTGACGTGAGATTTGAGTAAAAAAAACTCTGTTATACAAGAGAAACTCAGACAGGACGAAAAAAAAAGAACAAGTATGTTTGGTGTTCTCCCCGTGTTCGATGCTTTGGTTGGTTGAAAAGGTTGCCTGGAAATTTGTTTGTTGAAATTCTTTGTTTTCTTGCTGGGAATTGTAATGGATTTTTAGGTCACCTGCAAGATAGTTCTTCGTTTAAGTATATAGCTTCTTCCAACAACACATATTTGGCCACTGTATCGAATTGTAGAGATCGCACAAGTATTTGTCTTCCTCGGAGGCTGGTAACAGAATTTGTATGGGTGGATAAAACGATATATTATCACTACATGAGTTTCTATTTCATAGTTTGATGACCTGCATGTGGCTCTGGTAGCCGACTTGACATAAAGCCATGTTATTTGTCAAAGTTTGTTTGGTTTCCTTTGAATGTAGTTGCAGAGTCCACATATTAGGTGTCACCTCCGAACATTCCAGACCTTTCTGTGGGCCACCATACCTCCCCCGCTATGAGGAAAGATATATTCTGATGCCATCTGCAACATTTGATACAATTTCCAGACCTGTGCTGGTGCATTTTGCAACATTTGATGCACTTGCCACACCTCAGCTACCCGAAGAAGTTATGTAACTCAACAGATTTTCACTTTGCATCTGGGTTCCACATACAAATCCTCAGGTAGGATTCTCAACCAAACAGACGATCGAATACAGGGAGAATACCGGTCACTATATACTTGAATTTCCCCCCCCTGCCTTAACTGTTGTGACATAAAATGACTCCGTTCACTTTGAAATCAACCTGAATCGCATTTCTAAGTTGTCTCGGATGTGAATGCTCAGGAACATTGCAAAGAAAACACCTTAAACCCCAACTTTTTGACGTCAGAAGGAAATTAATACTTGACAAATAATGGAATGTTAAATAAGCAACCATTGCAAGCAGACCATATCTAGAAGAAACAAGGTATTCAAAAAATTGGGATAGATGTACTTCGCTAGACCGATTAAGTACAAAACCCAAAATTGATATTCAACTCGTTTTTTATGAATAAAGAGTTTGAACGTCAAGAAAAGTGTGAAGAAGCTTCATCAATGTACATATCTTTAATTGGTTGACGGCAGGCGAAATCACAATTCTTGTCGCAAATAGCCTTAACTGTATTTTGTAACACATCTTATTTGAATATAGAATAATTTCGGTTTATTTCTTAATAGTATTTTCCAATTTCTGGTATTTGTTTTAATTGTATTTTGTACCTTCTTCCCCTGTGTCGTTAAACATGAAGGACAAGATTTTGTTTCTGCTTCTCACTACTTCAATCTAAATAAAACCTGTTTTGTTCTTTCTTTACATTTTACATTTAAAAATACTTTTTCATAGGCCATACTTATGTGGTGCCGTCTCTGTATTTAAAGAAAGAAATTGGAGGACGGGTTCTGCTCCCATTCTTCGGGTTTCGTAAATATAATAAATTCATGAGTTACAACAAGGAAACTGAACTGTTGACGCAATGTTCCTATGAAGTATGTTGGATATATTGCAGCTTGTTCTATTTGATAATATCCGTGCATATATACTAATATCAGTACTATTGGAAAAAATACAGAAAACTTCCTTTTCGGCAAAGCTTAGACAATTATGTTTGGGTTTGCGGTATTAAACAAATATGTCCACTGTTCTGTCATATACATCTTGCAGCCTAGGGACTTCCGTAGTTTGCAATTTATGCTTTAATTACTTAAAGTCACAACAAATTTTGATTGCCTTTAATTTAATTTAGATATTGATGTTTATGGAGAGCCACCGTTTGCTGATGTCATTGCAACGAATACAAGATGAATATATGATAAGGAATTTATGTCGTTGAGACCACAATGCAAATTCATGTTTCTTGTTGCGCTATGTACATCTTGCAGTCAAAATTTTCCTGGTTTCAACGAAATTTCCAAGCCGAAGAGCATCTTGCAAATTGGGAGATCATTTGCATTTGAAACAGAAACAATCTATTAATATATATTAGTATGAATACTATTAAGATAAATACAAAAACTTTCTCCATTGATAGATACTAGTATGAATACTATTGAAATAGATATCAAAACTTCGTCTTGGCCAATACTTATCCAGTTATCTGGACACCAAGCCTCGGGTTCGCGGTATCCAACACCTATGTCCCCTATTTCGTCATATACATGTTGCAGGAAAATAACTTCAGTGATGTGCACTTAATGCTTTTACTAGTGAGAAGCCAGCAGAGGTTCGGAAACATTGGCATTAATAAACGAAAAAAAAGGTTTTCCCGACTCTTAGATACTTATCTCTTTTTCCATTTTTCTTTTTCTGTCCATTATGGCTTTCTGGTTTTATACTTAGTCGTCTTTCTATGTACGACGGGCTGACATGTCTTCATCTCCATCTATATCCTCGCAAGAGGGATTCGACTGACCACTGTTCCATTCCATACTTAGCCAATTTTATGTCCGTCGCTGCAGGGCCGACGCTTGCGAGCCCAATTGCTTATCGTTCCGCTATCTACATCTTGCACTAAAAACATCTGTGATCTACAATTCTACCGCGGGTTCCTCATATACATTAACTTCATTCAAAGTATCTGTTGCTGATTTGCATCCCTAACAACTTCGCTTCCTTCCTGACATACATCAACAATGGTCTTACCAGTGACAAGTGGACATGGTGGTACGGAAGATACTTCCGTGATTTTCAATTCATACCTTAACATCTCCATCTATATCCTCGTACGAAGGATTTGACTGACCGCTGTTCCTTTTCATACTTAGCCAATTTTATGCCCGCTGCTGCGGGGATGGCATTTGAGAAATGAGATGCTTATCGTTCCACTATATACATCTTGCACTCAAAACATCCATGATCTACAATTCCACTGTGAGTTCCTTGTATACATTAAGTTCGTTCAAAGTATCTGTTGCTGCTTTCCATCCCCAACAACTTCACGTCCTTCCTGATATACATCAACAATGCTCTTACTAGTGGAAAGTGGACACAATGGCACGAAAGATACTTATGTGATCTGCACTTTATGCGTTAATTGGTGAGAACTCAACAGGGATTCACAAGCATTTGGATTAATAATAAAACACTAGATGTTCTTCTGTGAGATACTTGGTTCTTTTTCCCTTCTCTTCTTCCCGTGTATTATCTAGAATTCCACTACAAACTTCTCCATCTTTTTCCCCTTATTTTATTCTTGTGTATTATGGGACTGTAAAATATGGACATGATATTTTATAGAACATGTACAAATTCCGCATTCCATACCTAGCGACATTTTGGATCGCGGGTTCTCGACCAGGGGGCGGGCTCAAAATTGGGCCTCTATTGTTTCGTGCCCTACAAATAGCACCCCGAGTTCCATGATATACAAATTGACAAGTGCACCTGTGGACTGGCTAACTCAACATTGCACTTCTATTGTTTCGTGTCCTCCAAACAACGCTCCCAGTTATGCGATATAGAAATTGACACATGGAGTGCAGGACTGGCGGGGTGGATATTGCTATTGTGTACGGATGCTAATCCCTATGAAGTATCTTACAGTATCTAAAAAATTATTTTAGTTTTTATTTTTTCCCTGTATAACAGTATCTACAAAATTATTTTGAATACTAAAATAGCTCTTAGTAGTGACAACTGGACACATAGGTACAAATCAGTTGGGATTTCACTCTCCACAATATACAAATTGACTACTGGATTCCAACATCGTTCGCTCTTCCATATTACAGATTATGCATTCCAATGTTCAGAGTGATACAATTAGAAGGTCCAGGCCTCGCCTCCTTTACAGACACTTTCTCAGCCTGTTTTGGATCCTCCCATTTCCCAGTTCACGAAATATATAGCTCTAGCGTTGGCGGGTTGACATATGTTTATCTTCATCTATATAATCATACAATGAATCTGACCGACCGCTATTGCTTTCGATGCTTTCGATATTTTTCTCAGTTATATACATATTCCACTCTAAATTTCCGTGATCTACAATTCCACTGCTAACTACTCCATTCTTTTTCCCTTTTTTTTCTTCCCGTGTATTATGGGACTATAAAGTATGGACATGATATCTTATAGAGCATGTAGTAATTCCCATGATATTTTATAGAGCATGTACAAATTCCTCATTCGATATCTAGCGACATTTTGGATCGCGGGTTCTTGGGCGGGCGGGCTCAAACTTGGACCTCCATTGTTCCGTGGCCTACAAATAGCACCCACAGTTCCGCGATATACAAATTGACAAGCAAACCCACGGAGTGGCTGGCTCAACATTGCGCTTCCATTGTTTCGTGTCCTCCAAACAATGCTCGTAGTTCCACGATATACAAATTGACACACAGAATGCAGGATTGGCCGGGTAGAGATTGCCATTGTTTATGGATGCTAGTCCCTATGAACTATCTAATAGTATCTAAAAAATTATTTTGAATACTAAATTATCTCTTAGTACTAACAACTGGACACAGAGGTACAAAACGGTTGGGATTGCACTCTCCACAATATAAAAATTGACTACCGGATTCCGACATCATCCGCTCTTCCGTGTTACATATTATGCATTCAAATGTTTGGAGCGATACAATTAGAAGGTCTGAGTCTCACCTCCTTTGCAGACACCTTCTCACCCTGTTTTGGATTCTCCTGTTGCCAGGTTCACGAAATCTACAATTCCAGCGTGGTCACTCTACCATTTCTCACAAATGTTTCAAAGTATCTCTCCCTGCCTTCCATCCCCACTAACTTCCTGTGCTTCTGGCTATCCTACCATATCCTCTTCGCTGTTACGCATATTTCCCTCAAAAAGTTCCGAGACATACAATTTGACCCTCGCGCCCTCACCCTCAACGCTTGTACGTTGCAACCCTGTTTTGTGGCTGTCTTTTTTCCCCTGCCTACAACCTCCGTACTTTCTTACTATGTGATTATAAACCTTTCATGCTAACAACTGACCATGTAGGAACCGTCAATATTGTCATTAATTTCCGAAAACCTTGAGGAGATCTCCCATTATTACGCATTAAACCAATATGTGTGGAGAGTTATTTTGTCCCTTCCAATTGTTCATCTGCAACACACGTCCTCGTGTTGGGCCGCTCAAGAAATATACAATTATTAATCGCTCATTGCAATATCCAACGTGTTGGCATTTCTATGTATGCAATTAGTACAGTTTAATGTTAACAACGCATCACGCAACAACCGTCCAAATTTTCATTAATCAATGAAAGTCTCGAGGACATCTCCCATTCACACGATTTCGACCAAAATTTGCACAGGGTTATATTATCCCTTCCAAATTTTCATTTCATTCATCAGTTGGAACAAATAAATGTTCTTGTAGACTTATGGCACCAGGTCAACAACAGTTTTGTGGAGATATAGTGAATGTGTTCGCACAAGAGGACCAGAGCTTTCAGTGGTTCAGGGAATACTTTTGCTATTCACCCCGTTCTGCCCAAAACGAAGTGATTTGGACCTTTGGAATCGCTCGTACAGGCTGCGTTCCTGAGGTTTTTGACTCTAAGGTGGTGGTCTCTTGGTGCATCAAAAAGTATATTCCAGGCCAAAGAATTATTCCACTGCGCGACCATTCTCCTGTTTCTTAATCGCCTCGGCTCTTTCGCGAGATGTTAAAATTGACGAACCCAACATTGACGTTCAGAGGACAAGACTGCAAACCATTTCTAGAAAAACATCATAACGGGTTGGACATCTTAGTGGACTTCCTTGAAGACTCGACAACAATTCCTGAAGATATCACAAGGTTGCAGGTAAGTTCCTTTAGAAATCCATTCCGGGAAATTGCTTGGCTAGTTACAAGAATAACGGGATAGGCATCGACAACAAGCATTTCCCATATAATTATTTATATTTTGTATTTCACAATCAAGGAAAAAAACATTTTCTATTGGGGGAAGCTAATTTTGATTGAGCTCCGCTCCCAGTTGTCACGATTCAAAGAATCGAATAAATTTTATATGTCATCCTACTTGATTTTCACAATTGTGTATTGTTGTTCGTTTCCAAAACTTTCTCTTTCCAATAAAATAAACTATGGATTCGACCCAGTAACATTCTGGCACGAGGCCCTATGGAGACACAAGGCCTCCCATTGTTTTTATGAATTTTTTAATGGCTTTGTCTCAGTTTTCAAATATTTACTGTTAGGCAAGGATGCTCCGCGGATGTTTGGCCAGACAACCAAGTTTTTGAACAGGAAGGGCACACTTGAGCAAGAGGAAAATCAAAGTGTCCTCATGGTCTTTGGATCTAAGGAAAATCCTGCCTTCCTTCCATGCCACATCACAGACAAGATGTTTGTTGCAGAAATAACAAGGCAATACAACCACTGGTTGCATTATTTCCATGACAAGAAAAAAAAATAGTTCATTCCTCTGCCCTGGAAAGTCGGAGACTTCGTGTACATAAACATCAACAATATTGACGAGTTTTCCACCCATTTCAAGAAATTAAACCTAACGTACGTTGAACGGTTAAAAGGGTTCGACCCTAATGGCATTTTTCGAGAACATTTACTGGGTGTTGGCTTTAACACCTCTTTTATCCATACACACCTGACCCAAGACAGGAACAATGTCGACAACAATCCTTCTTCTGCTTATTGTGACACAAAGAGATTGCAAAGCACCACTGAATTGTACATACAACATGGAAAAGTATCCGGTGAGACGAGTACCCAGTCCCCCGCCAACACTCCCAAGAGAACGACATCACGGAGCATCGCTTCGACGGTCCACCCCAGTAAGAAAGAAACCCATAAGTCTTCGAACAGAGGAGGAGATAAGAACTTTCCTCGCATAAATATTGATAGTTCTCACAAAATTCCACTGACGAAGAAGAGAAAAAACAATGCAGGGCAGGCAGAGGAACCCCAAATTGAAAGTAGAAAACTACAACTTGAAATTGAAGCTGAGCACATGCAGAAAATTGGGTCATCTGTGGTGGAAATATTAGACACCGACTTTTTTGACATAGATGAATCCTTCGTAATCCTGAGTGCTATTTTTGACAGCCAATCTAAAAGTCTGGTCATTGAAAAGAGATATGCAACAAACATAAAAGGCAAATCTCGTGCATAGATTAACTTTAGTGAAATGTCGCCGTCCTAAATATGCCAATTTCACCAGGGAACCAGTGACATTCTTCGTGATTCCATTCGAGGAATTGAGACAGAAAATGCCAATATGAAACAATTCCTCAAGAAATTTGAGCAAGCTTTCCTTGCAACTCCAGAATTTGCCAGTCCTTTGGAAAAAATTGTGCCTGCTACCACTGCAACGAAGATGAAATTATCCTCTACCCTCCTTGCATTCTCTAGAGACATTGTAGAGAATAACATCAACAATATAATGCAGGTAGTTACTGAAGCCTGGGAAACATCGCAACATTTAGTTTTCTTCGGAAAAAAGGCCAATGATTTGCTGGAACAATTGGAGACGAATTTAAAAAATGAACAACTTTTCTATGATCAGGTACTGGCCCCTTTTGCCAAATATGCTGACAACACATCGGAACTAAAAAGAAGACATGAGAAACTCCCCTCGCCAAAGCGCACCAAAAAAGTAAAAGCATGCTGGCAAAAGAAAGTTGACAACCTGCAGCTCATTGTCAAGTCATGTAAACAAGTCATATAAGAAAATGAATATTTATTCACAAGCCTGCTCCAGCTGGACTTAGACGAAACTACCAACGAGGTTCAAGATCCTAAATTAAATCTCAAATCCTTGTCAGTCACCAAAGAAGCCTTCAAGGAACAATTTGATATTTTAAAGGGGGTGTCTTTCGAAAAGTTTTACAGCATACTTGAACATCATCTAGATGAGCACGAGCGCTAGGTACTGGACTATGCCTCACACAATGAAGAAATTGAACAGACTCTGCATAGTATTTCAATGGATCTAAGGAAATTAGAAAATGACCTTTACGACATAGAAATCCGGGATGAAACCAACACAGCCCCCATGAAAAGCTACATCGAAGAATGGTTCCAAGAGATAATGGATGACGTCGATGGGCAACAACTGGTCAACATGACTAAAATGCCCATCGACGACAACAACAAAAACACATCGGCTTCATAGTAAGTTTATACTGCTATCTTGTTTTGTTTATCAATCCAGTTTAAGTGTATGCTGTCATCTTCTCTTCTTTATCAATCCACTTATGTCCTCTTTCAATAAAAAACTATAACCAAACACTCTTAACTTCCAATTTCTTCTTTTCAGGTCTTCCTCTCTACCGTCACACACTTCTTTCAATGTTCCTAATTCTTGTACTTATTTCTTTTTATGGTCCGCGGGAGCCCCAATCCTAGTCTATATGAAAAACACATTTAAATTTCCAGAAACATGTAACAAACATTATTATTTTTTGATAAATTCCAAAGAAAACTGATTCGATAATGCCCTTATTGTATACTAAATTTTGGGTTTCCAGGAACCTTTCTTGTTTGTTCCAAATAAAACTAATTCAGATATGCTACATTTCTTGTCTCCTATTGTATGCTAATTTTTTTGTCTTCAACGACGTTGATGTTTTAAATGTTGATGTAATTTCCAGAGATATGTAACATACATTATTTATTTTATAATAAGTTTGTATATTTTGCAACGCCGCTTCTCAATTTGTATATCACGGAACTCTCGATGCTGTTTGTAGGGCACAAAACAAACGAGACCCATTTTTGAAACCACCAGCTCGAGAACTTGCGATCCAAAAACTGGCGAAGTATGGAATGACCGCTCCCTACATGCTCTATAAAACGTGTACAAAGAAAACTAATTCGACAATGCTATATCTTTTTTGTCCAAGAAAAGCCTTAGTTTTAAAGCAAGCTAATTCGAGAAAACATTATTACTATTCTATTGTATAACATACATTAATTTTTTGTAAATTTCTATAGTCCGCAACTATGCCTATCATTTTGTATATCGTGAAACTGTCGATGCTATTTGTAGGCGACAAAACATCAGAGACTCAATTTTGAACCCGCCAATTTTCAGAAACATGTAACAGACATTATTAATTTTGAATAAATTACAAAGAAAACTGATTCGACAATGCCCTTATTGTATACTAAATTTTGGGTTTCCAGGAACCTTTCTTGTTTGTTCCAAATAAAACTAATTCGGATATGCTACATTTCTTGTCTCCTATTGTATGCTAATTTTTTGG
>SNQJ01S0063072.1:124622-136725 GCA_010110895.2 Picea sitchensis | reverse complement strand
GTGCACCTGTCTCATCAAGATCAACTGTAACACAATCATGACAACTGACAACATATTGTTAGCCATTTGAACCCTGTTACATCTTACTGAAGCCACTATCATCCATGTAGACAACATTACTAATGATAGCATCAAAAAGATGATTGTAAATGAGCTGATATACTTGTAATATTTGCACGACATGAGCTTATCTTGAAGCAACTTATGATTGATTTTCCATTCAAAAATCATTTCCTGTTCTTACTTAAGATTGATTACTTCATTTGAAACAATTATTGGTTTGTTGCTTGCTTGAACTGCCTTCTTTAATTGTTCCATTGTTTGAAGTGTTTTCTTTTCCTTAACATGATGAGCATGAACCACATAATCTTGACCTGCTTTGGTTAATTGATATTGATTCTTTGTCCTATAGAAGATTGCCTTATGATCATATAAGTATGGACTACCTAAGACCATTCCACCTTCACTTAACGACACTACATCACACGTTACCTCATCCACATACTTAGATGAAATTGCAAATTTGATTGTGCACTGTCTTGTTATGTGCATTTGATGATGATTGATTATCCATTTAAGTGTGTAAGGCTTATGATGTACTTGTGTTTTTAACCCCAATTGCTTAACCAATTCTTCTGAGATTAGATTAGCTTGAGATCCACTGTCAATTAATGTGTCTATCTTAGTGTGTCGCATGATGGTCCTTATATGAAACAAGTTACTTCTATAATCAATTCCTTCACCAATTTTACCTGTCATACCAACCAATGAGATCTTTTATTCATCACCTGAATCCGATCCCAAGTCTGTGGGTGTTGTTGTCACTACCACTGTTTGCATTCCCTTCTTTTCCTTGAACCACTTTGGCCTCTTCTCGGGATGCAACTACCAACATCTGTCCTCATCATGTCCCTCTTTCTTGCAATGCTTGCAAGAGGGCTTCCCTTCCTTCCTTGCCACTGCATTTGAATTCTTTCCATGCCATTTCTGCTTGTCCTCTTTCCTTGAAGACTATTCCCCTGATACACCTGTTTTCCCTGCTTCAATGTATGTTGCTTGAACAGAAACCTCATCAAGGTTAGTGGGTCCAAACATGAATACAGTGTTTCTAATATGTGCAGGTAAACTTCCTATATACTTCATAAGGGTTTCCTGTGTATGTAAAGGGATATCTAACATCAATGTCATTTTACGAAATCTTTCTGTATACTCTTGCATTGTTTGTCCTTTTCTTAGTTTTAAAGATTTCCATTCAATTAATGCTTTTTATTTATAACCCAAAGGATAGAATTGTTTCCTAAGTTCGGAAATGAAGCTTTTCCATGATGGAAATACATTACCCACTTGTTGCATTCCATTTTGCAACTTCCTTTGCCACCAGATGAGAGTTGTACCTGCAAGTCTCAAAGATGCCAACTTGATTTATGTGGCCTCATCCTTTATCTGTTGCACACTGTAGTAAACCTCCATCTACCTAACCCAATTGTCAAGATTCTCTACATTTACTTCACCATCATATATGGGCAACTCAAATTTAACATCAAGTTTTAATAATGGCATGTCCTTATTATGTTTATGAACATGTTTCTTTGCATTATATTTAGAACTTGAACTTGAAGAAGAAGGAGAAGAAGGAGGTGATGATGGAGGTGAAGGAGGAATCTGAGGAGGATCCTCTTCCTCTTCACTTTTTCCCTTTGAAGATTCACCTAGATTTGGTCTTTTTCGTTCCAGGTAATCCTCATACAAAACTTTCACCATCTCCGACATAGCAAGGAAAGTTTTCTGAAACTCTTTCTCATCCTGAGAAAGCCCTTCTTCCAATGCCATCTTCTCGTTGTGAGAAGATATTTTTCTTAATCCAATTAATGGATTCTATGCAACAAGATCACATTCACCACACTGTATCTTTTCCCTAGTTAACATGAAAAACTCAAATCCAAACATCTACTAGCTCTGATGCTACTTGATCTGGAAAGATCTTTCAATGACTATGGTTGAGTTATTAATTGCATGTGATTATTAACTATTTAAGAAGCTAATGAACGAGGATGAAGATGAGAGAATATATCATAGCCATAATACAAAATATAGATCTGAACTAAATCAATAAGAATAGCAAACCATAACAACAGAAGTGATAACAGAGTTCGGCACAAAATTGTCTACGTCTTCGAGCCTTTGTCTCAGTGGGGAAGGCTTCTTTATTTCTGTTCAGAGCTCAAAAAGTGCATCACAACAGTTCCATTAGGATACAATACTGATATGGTCATGTTCTTCCAGATCTATAGAACCCAACAAAAGAAACGACACGCAAAACGGATGATCGAAGCTCTCAGAAATGGCCCTCAAGCATATGCTCCTCAACAGCTTCCCTGCATAAAAATGGCTTTGGCTTGGCTTCCATTCAACATAAATCTGCTCTGACTGTCCTCCATGGCCTCAAACAGGCCTATTTTTTATATATATGAAGTTGGTTATCCATCCTGAACTTCCTCCCAAAATCTGGGCTCCAAAAATGCCCAATATCTCCCCGAAATGGGTAAAATCCTCTAAAAACTGGCTAATAAATCAAATAAAATCACTAATATAAAGTTAAAACCCAAAAGATGCATAGACAGGGTGCAGCCCCCTTTTGTAGGGCTCCTGGTCACAAGTAACGTGCCATGTGGCCAAGCGCTTATCCTTAACGTGCTGCCCCCCCGAAATATGGCACCCAGTCCTGTGTGAAGGCCATATGGTCGAGCCCTATTCCTATGCACGTGCAACCACTCCTCTTTTTGGTGTAGCCCCCGATATCTAGGATAGTTGTTACATCCCCAGATATATGGAAAGGCCCGAGTTTATTGCATTAACTCCCGTAGGTGGTTATCGTATTGTGCCCGTACCCCTTTTATCTGTGGTTACATAGTACAAAACGAACCATGGGCTAGGGCTTAGCCCCAACCCTCTTCCGCCCATATCAAAACAAATGCACTTTAAATAAATATAAAGTGGCTTGTTTAAAAAAGGAACACATGCAACACGTTGGTGGTTGGGAATTTACCAAAGCGCTTGCCCAATTGGTCATGGGATCGAACCCCATGAGCTCCATTACAATTTTTCTATTCAAACGATCAAGCTAACCACCGAGTGCCACATGGCAGCCCAAGTCTGGGCCATGTGACACTTCCTTATTCATGGAAAATGATGCCACTTGTCAACTTGCTATTGGTCCCTCTACCTGTCTAGTCAACCTTGCAACTTGCCACATGTCACCTCCACCATCGCCACATGTCACCTCCAGAGAATGCCACGTCACCTTTTGACTGTTGACCTTTTTTTGACTTTTTAGTTGTTTGGGAAAATGGTTATAGTGCGATAACTCTTGCATAGGGCGCCCATTTGAGAAAGTGAATATATGGCTGGAATCAACATGACGAGATGGTCACAATGGAATTGGTTTCGTTCGATTATAAGAACTTTCATTTTTTATCCTTTTTGAGCCCTGTCAGGCTCCTGGATCCGATTCTGGATCAATATCCATGAGCGAAGAATATTTCAAGAGACCTACCCCAACACTTTCATAAGTAATTTTTGAGTCTCCTAGAAAAGGAATATTGTTGGTTGTTTGAGTGCAAGCGTCGAGGGTGCAGTAATCTAATTGATTGATGGTCACAATTTTACCTTGATGAGGGAATTGGACACATCAAAAAACTGATGAAGCGATGGAATTCATAGCATAGAACCAACTTCTACCTAGAAACAAGTTATAATCGAGGGGGGCATCGACTACTTCAACATATACATAAACAATTTTTCCTCCCAGTTGAACGGATAAGGATTATAATAATCCATGAGAACAAAAACCTCTTCCATCAAATGCTCTTAACATGGTGGGATATTAATTAAGACCTGGTGATTTAAGGCATTTCCAACAAGCCAAGGACATGACACATGTGGATTCCTCCTCATCCAATATCTCACAATGAATATGTTGATTATGGACAACCACATCGATTTGGAAAGCAAGTTGGTGAGAGAGTCATGATTTAAAATTATCAAGGTTGAACGTGATATTATTGGATGACTTGGTATCTATAGCTCTGATGGCTGCCAAGAGAGTTCTACATTGGCTAGGGAAGTGTTGTAGAACTTCGAGAGATGACATAGCGCAAGGTGCTTGGGACAAATATTCAACAATGTTGTAGTTTTGAGCAGCACATGAATTAGGATTAAAGGTTGAATTTTAGATTGTGCTCTTGGGTGGATGTAGAATAGAGTCAAAGCTTGGTTTCTTAATTTGGAGCCGTCCAGACAGAGGAGTAACTGAAGTGGATGGTGGATTCGTCATAGTTCCAGTAGTTACTTTTTCCTTATCGGGTTTACCTAGTGGTGTGTCATACGTCGTAGTACGAGTGGTCAAGTGATCGAAAAAGGATCTAGAGATGGCTAAGACTAACTTAGAAAAATTAGAATGGCTCCAACAAATAAAGAAAGGGAAAAAATTCGAAGTTCCCAAAACTGTGAAAACTACATGATCGTGAAGAGCACGTCACAATATTTATAACAACGTAAACAAATCATCAAATAGAGTTATGATTTGAAATATATTCATGGTCAAAGTTGTGGTCAAACAGGGCCAGTCAGTAGGGGACACATCATCATCTATACTGCTGACATCAACAACTGACATGGTAGGGTGAAATCATCATACATGATGATGATTTCATCATGCCACATGGAAGCACCAGAGGTTGCCACGTGTCATCCTCCATTGGTATTTTCAAGGGTCCATGTGGACCAATAGAAAATTCCCACGTGGCACCCCCAGGCGACGCCATGTGGCACCATCCGGGAAGTGCCACATGTAAGTACTGAGTGACTGGGCATAAAATCAATGTACAGGTGGTCATATCATTGGGTACCACGTGATCCAATAATCGGGCAACACATGGCATCCTGGGAAACGTCCAATGTTGGCCCGTGAACGAAATTTTGTTTTAAAAAATTATGGCGGGTCCGTCAAATCTGGCGAACCACGCCAATGTTATGCAACAATAGAAGCATCGATAGCGGGTTATCTATATATAGCAAGGTGAATATTCCAACGGCTATAGATATATATAAAAACAACCAAACTGGAGTCTAGTGGGTTTGGCCCTGAAATCTCTACCTTACCCAACGCTCTAATAACTTCTCCATAACCAACGTGCCACCGGTGTCGCTTGGTACTATCCATCGGTTTCATTATTTAAAAATTACAATCCACCCATATCCAGGGGGAAGAGGTGTGACCATACCGTACGATCGTGGGCACAAACTATGAGGAAGAGACTATTATAATTGCAGGTGCAGAGGGCATGAAAACCGAGATAGAATTCCTCTTGGGCCTGGGAGTGCCTGAGTCAGATCAGAGCATGGAGACAATAATTTTTGGGTAATTCAATGCCACAAATCCAGTGGTTATGTTTGTTTTATTATCTGAGCATTATTTCTGCAACTTGATTTCAGAAAGAGGTATATTCATGTATTTGCCAAATTCTTTTGTTGAGTTATTGAAAGAGCCTACCCATTTGAGAGCAGGACTCAAAGACATAGTCCAGCAGGTACGAACTCTATTA
Organism: Picea sitchensis; assembly: GCA_010110895.2. NCBI lineage: Eukaryota > Viridiplantae > Streptophyta > Pinopsida > Pinales > Pinaceae > Picea > Picea sitchensis. Next base: position 131,122 of record SNQJ01S0063072.1, on the reverse strand, counting down.
TGAAGTTTTTGTGTTCATATCTGATACTTATGTCTCTTCATTTTTAATTTTTCCCTTCTTTAATGGTGCACTTTAATTTATGCTCATTTAATACAATTCTTTATAAGTCACGATGAAAATATCATGGATCATGTTGGTATCAAAGCAGTTGTCTTTGACTTGAATTGTTGAGTGTGAATTCTTACTAGGGCCAGGCATAAACAAGGTGAAGGAGCTCTAAAGGTGTATCCAGAAGGAAGAAAATGGCAGAAGAGGAGAAGCGTGATGAATAGGAGAAAAACTTTCACATGGTCTTTTATCGCATGTCAGAAATGGTCGAGTGAATGTATGGAGATTACGATAAGAGGATGAAGAAGAAAGGGAATAAAAAGGAAGCACATGCAGATGATGATTCTTTGGTAAAACAATGGGTTGTAGGATATCCTCCTGAGCCTCCATATTCACCTTTGAGTTCTATTTCTTATTCCTCTGAGCAATCTCATCATTCTCATCATTGTAGCCATAAAGCCTCTTTTAAGAAACCATTATTAAATCTTGATGTAAAGTTTTCTTTACCTATGTTTAATGGAGATGTTAATCCTGAAAATCTAGATAATTGGATCTGACAAGTTGAAGTGTATTATCATGTCCAACATATTGATGAAGAGGAATTTAAAGTGCAATTGGATTCTCTTTGGTTGGAAGGCACCGCTCTCGTATGGTGGGAGAGAAAGATTCAAGACATAAGTAAGTGTGGTAAGCTTCTTTCCTCATGGTCGGAATTTAAATCAGTGATAAGGAAGCAATTTTATCCATTAGGATATTTACATAAAGAAATGATAGAATGGCAAACTTTAAGGCAAAGTAAAGGACAAACTATACAAAGTTTCACAAAAGAATTTATGAAGAAATCTCTTGCATTGAACATTCCTTTGGATTCTTATGAGACTTTAATGAAGTATATTGGCGCACTTCACAGTTATATTTGACATACTTTGCTCTTTTTTAACCCCATTAGTCTTGACGAAGTTTGTTTCCAAGCCACTCACCTTGAGAACAGGGGGCAACATGTTCATGAAGATCCCACAAAGAAACCTTCCAATTTTTGATAGAATATTTTTAAGAAGTTTAAAAGGAAGGACAAGAAGACCGCTATAGTGACGAGAGAAGGAGGAAAACCATCTTGCACTCATTGCAAGAAGAGCAGTCATGATGAATAACACTATTGGAAACTACATCCGGAAAAGAAATTGAAACAGTTCAGTGGAAAGAGGAAGACAAAGACCGTTTCTACGGTACAACAAGAGCTTGGTTCCAATTCAGGAGATGAAGGAAAGATCACAATGGTTGGAGTACAAGGTAAAGATTCTCTTCATGCTAGCTCTAGTTCCAATGATGAATCTCATGTTGATGAACGAAAGAGGTATGAGTTATTTCACATAAGAGTTGTATCTAAACATACTAAGATGGATACATTATTTGATCTGGGTTCCCAAGTAAACTTAATATCTAAAGGACTTTTCAAGAAAATGGGTCTTGAAACAAAACCAGATCCGAAGCGTTATCCTCTTGGTTGGGTATGTGACAAAGAAAAACTTAATGTCACCAAACAATGTAGGATCAAATTTTCTATTACTTCAAAATTGATTGATGAAGTTGATTTGGATTTTGTACCACTTGATATATGTGGCATAGTGTTGGGAAGTCCTTATCTTTATGATAGAAAATAATTCTTCATTCATCATGAGAACAAATACCACCTAATAAGGGGGGAGTGGAATATATTGTTAGAACTCATAGCATGAGGGTAAATACAAAACTTGTTAGTGCAGGGAAAATGAAAAGACTTATAAACACTAATAAGAGATATTTACTCATGGTCATCAGAGAGAAAGATGTTAGGACATCGAACACTTTCCAAGGGTGTGATCCATCATATAAAAAAGAATTAATTGGTATTGTTTCTAAGTATGAGGATATTTTCAGGAACCAGATGGATTACCTCCTAAGAGGGAAATCTAGCATGAGATACATCTTCAGTAGGATTCTCCTCTTCCTAATGTGGGCATGTATAGTATGTCAGTTGTGGAGAAGGAAAAGATCAAGAAGTAGGTGTAGGGAGTATTCGATCAAGGGGTCATCAGGCCCAGTTAATCTCCTTGTGGTTCTCCGATCATGATGGTGCCAAAGAAATATGGCACATGGCGAATGTGTGTTTATTATCGAGCCTTAAATAAAATCACAATTAAAAATCTATACCCTCTTCCTCGCATAGATGATTTACTTGATTAATTGAAGAATGTTTTTTATTTCACTATGTTGGATTTACGCGGTGGATATCATCAAATCAAAGTCGCAGAACAGGATGCATGGAAAAATTCCTTTAAAACCAACAAGGATCGTTTGAGTGGTTGGTTATGCCATTTGGGATTTGCAATGATCCAACAAATTTCATGCATGTGATGAATGATGTACTCAGGCCTTTCATAGATGACTTTGTGATTGTATATTTGGATGACATTCTTGTTTTTAGCGGGACTTTGGATGAGAATGTGAGGCATGTAAAGCAAGTATTTGATACTTTTTAAAGGGAGAAGCTATATGTAAAATTGTCAAAATGTGAATTTGGCAAGAATGCACTTGTATACTTAGGTCATATTGTAGGAGCAGGACAATTGAAAATTGACCCTTCTAAAGTTGATGTAATTGTAAATTGGCCTGAGCCAAAAAGTGTAACCAGAGTTTGAAGCTTCTTAGGTGTAGTCCAGTATTGGAGGAGATTCATTCCCAACTTATCCTTCATAGCAGCTCCTCTACATGCCTTAACCAGTGTGAAGAACACTTTTCAGTGGGAAGGAAAGAAACAAAAATATTTCGACACTTTGAAGGGAAAGATCAGTACCGCACCAATATTAGCACTGTCGAATATTCAACAACCTTTTGAGATCGAGACATATGCCAGCGAGTATGCCATGGGTGCAGTACTAATGCAATATCGTAAGCCTATTTTTTACCACTCTAAAACTTTTAACCAAGATGTTGTTAACTATCCTACATATGATAAAGAGTTGTATGCATTAGTCTAGAGTGTAAAGAAATGGAAGCACTACTTATTAGGGAAGGAAACCATTATACATATAGATCACCAACCCTTATAGTATCTTCAAGCATAGACCAAATTGAAACAATCTCTTCACTACAGATGGATGGGTTTTCTACAACAATTTCACTTGGTAATCAAGTACAAAAAGGGTACAAGTAAAAAGGTAGCTGCTATGATTTCTAGACCTCCTATTGATGCTTCTATTATTTTGAAGAATGATTCTTTATCTCATGATACATATATAGAACAATATGTCATCGATGAATATTTTAAAGAAGTATATACGAAGCTAACCCTTGGTGCACAGGTAGAGAACTATTTTCTGTAAGGAAAGTTACTTTACCATCTTGGAAAGCTATGTATTTCTACAAGTGAACAAGTCCATGTAATACGAGAAGATCATACTTCTCTTGTGTCTGGGTATTTTGGGGTAGGAAAAACTATGGCTCATTTATAGAGGTTTTGTTACTGGCCTCAAATGAAAGCCATTGTAACTAAATATGTAAAGGGGTGTGTGATGTGTTCTACTTATAAGCCCACTAATAGAAAATCGGGGCTATACTCACCACTTCTTGTTCCATCCCATCCATGGGAAAGTATATCCATGGATTTTGTAGGGGGTTTACCCATGACCAAAGGGGGTCATGATTATTTTTATTTTGTAGTGGATAAGTTCATCAAGATGTGTATCTTGATGCCTTGTAAAAAATAGATCACTGCTGAGAAGACTACTAATCTCTTCTTTTAGCATGTTTGGGTTCACTTTGGATTACCCACATCTATCGTCTCATATCAAGATACTTGATTCCTTGGGGACTTTTGGACTAGCTTGTGGGGAATGATGGACAACAAATTAAAGAGCAACACTGCTTTCCATCCACAGAGCGACAGATAGACAGAGGTGGTAAACTGAACAATGGTACTTTTTCTTCGAGGCTACTATAGCAAGAATCCCAAAGTATGGGATGAACAGATACCCTATGTACAACATGCATACAACCAAGATTTACATTCATCCACTCAGAGTTCACCTTTTGAGACATGTTTTGGGTACCTACCCAAGGTTAATTTGGACTTGATGTACGAGAGAGAGACCGATGTAAATGAATATCCCACAAGTTCATCCATAGGATTCAACAGATACACCAAGAAGTCAGGGAATAGCTAGAGAAAATTCAAGCACAGTATAAAACTCGGCATTACAAGAACATGGTTGATCAACAGTTCCAAGTTGGAAACCAGGTATGGCTTCACATCAACAAGGAGAGATTAAAGGGTGAAGGAAAGAAACTCAATACCATTTGTTATGTACCTTCATTATCTTGGAGAAGAGTGGTACCAATGATTTTCGTCTGGATATTCCACCTTATATGCAGATTTACTCAGTTGTAAACATTGAGAACTTGAAACGTTTTGAGCCTCCCATGATCATGGATCAAAATGAAGAAGTTTAAATACCATCATTTGATGAGTTTTCACCTGAGTACTTGGATGAGATACAAGAATATATCATCCTGGACAGGAGGATGAGGACTTCACTTAGGGGTGATGTTGATTATCTTCGAGTAGGATTAAAAGGCACACATCCAAGCAAGGAAAAGTGGATCGAGAAGGGAAAAGTGAGGGGATTCTGTCCTCACTTACCAGTTGATTGATGAAAGCTTATGGTGGTCCAAAAGGATCTCAGTGGGAAGGTGTGATCTAAAAAGGATCCAGAGAAGGCTAAGACTAAATCATAACTCACAGAGTCAACTCAAAACGATAAAAAATGGCTCCAGCAGACAGAGAAAGGGAAAAAATTCAAAGTTCCCAAAACTCAATGAAAATGGCATGATCTCCATGAGCGCGTTGTAATATTTCTAACAGAACAAATGGACCATCAAATAGAGTTACGGTTTGAAATATTTTCGCGGTCAAAGCTGCGGTCAAACAGGGCCAGTCAGCAGGGGACACATCATCATCGATGATGATGACGTCAGCATGATGTCAGCAACTGACATGGAAATGTGGCATCATCGTATGGGATGTTGACATCATCATGCCACATGGAAACACTAGAGGCTTCCATGTGTCATCCTCCATTGGGCTTTTCAGGGGTCCATGTGGACCAATAGAAAAGTGCCACGTGGACCAATAGAAAAGTGCCACATGGCACCCCCAGGCGGTGCCACATGGCACCATCCAAGAAGCACCACGTGTCAGTAAGGAGTGAGTGAGAATCATGTCAGCATACAGGTGAGCGTATCATTGGGTTCCACGTGGTCCAATAATTGGGAAACACGTGGCAGCCTAAGAAACATCCAATGTTGGCCCTTGAACGAATTTTTTAAAAAAAAAATTATGGTCGGTCTGCCAAATATGGCGAACCATGCCAATGTTAGCCAATAGTATAAGCATTGATATCAGGTTCTCTATTGATAAAGGGTAGAATATTCTAATGGCTATATATATATATATAAACAAACAACCAAAATGGAGTCCAGTGGGTTCGACCTTGGAACCTACACCTTACCCAATGCTCTAATAACTCCGCCATAAACAACGTGCCATCGGTGTCACTTGGTACTATCCATCAATTTCATTATTTAAAAATTTCAATCCACCTAGATTCAGAGGGAAGAGGTGTGATCATACCATACAAGCGTGGGAATGGACTACGAGGAAGAGACTGTCATAATTGCAAGTGCAGAGGGAACAAAATTTGAGACAAAATTCCTCTTGGGCCTGGGAGGGCCAGAGTCAGATCGGAGTGAGACAATCATTTTTGGGTAATTCGACACCGCGAATCCAATGGTGATGTTTTTTTTTCTTTATCCGAGCATTATTTCTGCAGCTTGATTTTAGAATGAGGTATATTCATGTATTTGCCAAATTCTTTTGCCGAGTTAATGAAAGATCCTACCCATTTGAGAGCAGGACCCGAAGACGTAGTCCACCAAGGACGAACTTCATTATCAAGTTTTTGTGTTCATATTTGATTCTTATATCTCTTCATTTTTAAGTTTTCCCTTCTTTAATGGTGCACTTTAATTTATGCTCATTTAATACAATTATTTATAAGTCATTCAATGGAAATATCTTGGATCATAAAGTCTACCTCGTTAAACATGTAAATTTGTCCACTCGATGAAGCTTCCACGTTAAGAGGATGATTTGGAATACTTCCTGTTGGAGGTGCATGATTTTGTACAAACAATGTCTGCTGCTGTGTAAAAGGATGTGTCATTACATCGGGTTGATAATTTCCTTTAAAAAAATTAGCAACTTTGTCCCGATGGGGACAGTATCGTGTGTAGTGATCTTCGCCGCAAATGAGACATGAAAATTTTGGTTTGCACTACGTTTTCTTCTCAGTAGAAGGTGGTTGTGCTTTTGTTTTAGTATTTTTGGTTTGATTATTGTTTTTCTTAGGTTTATT
>SNQJ01S0063072.1:81185-116759 GCA_010110895.2 Picea sitchensis | reverse complement strand
CTCGGATTTGGTGTCAAATCGACTTGGGAGCCGATCCATTAGTGGTTGGGAGGCCGACCAGCTTCATAAATGCGCCGTTTGGCAGGCGCGCGGGTTTTTCACCCCACAGCCGCGCATATGCGCTCTAGATACGAAGATGTTGCACGCGTGCGCGCGCGCGCCCAGTGGGTGCAAAGCGCCTTTTAATTTTTTGGCCATTTTGCATAGTTTTGACCCTTTTGTTGTGCTGTGGAATTAATCCTTGTGCCATGAACGACTGTTTTTCTGTGCTGACGATGCGGAGTTCTTGTCGCCCTGTGCGGAGGAAATTTCAGTGATAACAACTGGTGTTATAACGCTCCCCCAAAAAGGTGGACATAGTGTTATAGCACCCCCTGACAGTGTATAGGGGAACACTCCTCTATGAAACTCAATTTTTAGTGGTTCTTCCAATAGCAAGAGACTTGTATTTCTAGTAGACTGATTCCTCCTCTTCACAACTAATATTTGAGGTGTCCTAAGTGTCCTTGTCATGTTGTTGGAGGCATGACATAGGCAAGAAGGAAGTATGATGTCAGCAACACTTATACACTTGTGGTCAAGATGTGACACTTGCGACACTAATGACGACACTTGCGACACTTACGAAGTGAGTAATTTTGAGGTGTAACAGATTGCCCCCCAAAGTGTGAAGTTAGAAGACGAGAACTGATAACTGAAATACTTTGTAGAATTTCAAGCAAGGGTGCGGGCTCAAAGAACTTGACAGAAGCTGCACACAACCATCAAACAAATATTAAGACATGCTTCAAACCCAAGGCAGTCATACCTATGCTTGAGTGATAGATACTTTCAAGGTATGGCCACCATAAATACACTGTGGATCCATAATTATATTGATAAAAGTTATAGCCACTGAAGATACACTATGGATCTATACTCCCATGACCTGAACTGATCGTAGCCACGAAGAATACACAGTGGATCCATGAGATGACAAGACATAGCCATGACCAATACAAAGTGGATCTATGTGACAGTATATGTGTCGGTGTTCAAGAGAAGCTTTGTCACAACCTAGAAAAAGCACATATCAGAGTGATCACTCAACCTAGGGTCTTCTTACTGATCCCGATGTAGTTTGAATCTAACCACGTGAATAGATTTCCTGATGTCAAACATGGAAGAAACCACTTGATTACCGGTCAATGATGTAAACCGTTAACTAGCATGAGGGAAATCATCATTGATGTCAATGATTCCCAAGGTACCCTAGTACATTCCAACGAATGTGAATGGATGAGCTAAAGTTGAACATCCGTGGAATCATCCGATCAGAGGTCAATGATGTAAAACCACTGTCGAACATGAGGAGGCCTTCCATTGAGGCATGCAGGTCCCAAAGTACCAATTGGTTTCTAAGTCTAGTTCCTGGATAATGTGTTGAAGTCGACAAGAATAGACTCGTCGAAGGAGGGCCTTGATGTATCCCCCATCAACGACATGAAACAGACACAGAGATGTAATTGGTATATCAAATGAACATGGACTGACATGGGTATTGAGACAAGGTATTTGTGATGGCTGACTCTCGAGGCAGATACTTCCATTGAACACTGAGGCACAACAACAAAAACATGGCATGGACCAAAACACGATGATGTAGTGGATACTGTGACTTTCATCGGGTGACCCAAAGGAGTAAGAAAAACTCAGAGGATTGGTTCAGTGCAGAGGTTCAATGGATTAATATGTGCACAAAGACAAAGTGTCGTGTTCAAGGGCGACTCTAAGAGTTGTTGGTAATGTTCTTAAAAACTACTTGGATTGCTTCCTTCAATTTTTTCCCCCATCCAGATAGATGAGTACCTCTTTTTAATTTAACGAGCTCAAGGAGGGAAACACATGCTCGATATAACTCACCTTTTTTAAGTCCCTCTTCCTTTGTTTAATGAACTGGAAGAAGTAAGGGTTCGATCCCATATGGGCGCTTCAATGTATGATGGTTTAACGAGTCCAGAGAAGGTAAACGCGAAGGTTTTTCATGATTATAGAGTCTGGAAAAACACTTAAAAGATAACTCTCTCAGTTAATTTTTCGTAAAGTAGTCTGATGAGACCAAAAAAGAGATAAACTATCGTTCAACAAATGTTTTCTTCAAATACTTAACGAGCGTGAAGAGAACAAGGTCGCTCGACAATCTTTTCATGTTTAGAGAGTCTGAAAAGAACTTAAAAATGACTCCAATGTTGTCCTTTTTCGTAATGTTAGTCTCACAAGGCCGAAAAAGAGATAAAATACCACTCGAAAGATGCCCTTTCAAACCTTTTAATGAATGTGAAAGGAAGCAACATCACTTGGCAATATTTTCATGTTTAGAGAGTCTGAAAAGAGCTTAAAGGAGACTCCAAGGGGGTCCTTTTTCGTGTATCCATACAGGTCCGAAAAAGAGATAAAAGACTAAGCTTGGTATGCCCCCAGATTGAAAATATAGTGGCTTAACTCTAGAATGATCATCAAAGGTTGGAGACATGCCCTCCAAGCTTCAATTCATTCACCGACTTTGAGGTTGTCACCAATTTCTCTAGTAGACGAGAAAAAGGAGAAGGGTGGATGAAAAGAAGGTTCAAAAGAGGTGACTATTTCATTTTTTAACGAGCTTGACATAGGAAAAGAACTATGCTCAGGGCCTCTATTTCATTTTTTAATGAGCTTGACACAGAGAAGAAAAAATATGCTCATAGCTTCTTCTTGATCATGGCTTCCAAGAGGATAACACTATGGAAGGATATCATGTCAAGGGACAAAACTCGGTCATAGCTTCCAATAGATCTTTGCTGGATGGAAGATAATCACTCTGGAAGGAACACATGTCGAGGGTCGTGATAGGGGTAAGGATATCAGGATTAAATAACCATACTGAAGAGATCACCATGTCAACTACCGGATCCAAAGCATCGGAAGTTGAAGGCATGGAAGACGATAGAAAATCGACATCAGGAGGGTAGATAGATTGTATATTTGCCCAAATTTCTTCATGAGGGGGAAGAAAATAGGATCGATGAGGGTTATCATCCAAAGGTAACGCGTCAATGCGCAACATTTCCATGATAGATTCATTCGAGGGAAAATTTGGGGAAATGTAATCGATCGCAGATGGCAAGGAACTCAACCATGATTGCATCGAGGAAATGGTAGGAGCTAATAGATGTTGGTCATCTGATGAGGGAGAAGCAGATGGGATAGAAACATATGATTTTTTGTCTGGACTAAGTGGCATGGTGTCACCTAGTGCATCGAATTCCAACAGACAAGGTACAATCCGAGGGTCAGATGGTTCGAAATATTGATAAGCCACGGTTGAAATCATATCGACGGTGGCAATATGATGTGTAGTCGGTGGAAGTGGTGTAGGGAAGGTACCCATGAGGCTAGAATCTTTCAATAATCCAACACCAATGTTTTCATACATGATCTTGTGGTCTCCCAAGAAAGGAATATTGTTGGTAGCGGGAACGCGAGCATCGGTCATGCAGAAATCCAACTGATCAACAGTGACAATTTTGTCCTGATGAGGAAATTGTACACATCGAAAGACCGACGAGGAAATGACATTCATAGCATAAAACCAACTTCTTCCAAGTAACAAGTTGTGATTGAGGGGAGCATCAACCACCTCGACATCAACAGTAACAGTTTTTCCACCCAATTGGATGGGCAGGGACTATAAAAGCCCATGGGAATGAAAACCTCGCCCATCGAAGGCGCGTAACATTGTTGGGGATTTGTTAAGTGCAGGTGATTTTAAACCTTTCCAACATGCTAAAGACATGACACAAGTCGAGGCTCCCTCATCCAAAATAGTTCGGTGGATTTGTTGATTATGAACAACAACATCAACCTGAAAAGAAAGTTGGTGGGAGAGTCAAGACATATAATTGTCCAGGTTAAACATGATCTGGTTGGACAACTCAGGATCAACAACGCTAATAGTGGCCAAGAGCATTCTACGTTGACTGGGGCAGTGTTGTAGAACTTCTAACGCAGACATAGCACACGGTGCTTGAGCCAAATCTTCAACAATGTTGTAGTTCTGGGCGGCACGTGAACTAGGATTAAAGGTAGCTTTACGTATAGTGCTCTTAGGAGGGTGTATGATAGATTCGAATGTAGGTTTCTCAATTTGAAGTGGTCCATATGGAGGAATAATCAATGGAAGACTAACGAAGGACGATGATGGATCCGGTAAAGTACCGGTACCGTTAGTGTCTTTTCCTTTGTCGGGCTTACCTAGTGTGTCATATGCCTTAGAGCGAGTGGTCAAATTAATCCCATTAAACATATAAATATGTGCATTCGACGAGGCCTCATCATTAGGATGGCTGGAATTGCCCCCGGGAGATGGGGTTTGAGCAACTATGGATTGTTGTTGTGGAAAAAGGCTGAGTAAGAACAACTGGTTGTGACTTTCCTTGGAAAATTTTGGCCACTTCATTGCGAAGTGGACAGTCTCGAGTGTAGTGATCGTCACCACAAATAATACATGGGAATTTTAGTTTCCGTTGTGTTTTCTTTTCGGTAGCAGGTGTTTGAGCTTGATTTTTTGGTTGTTCATTGTTATTTTTTAATTTATTCTTTGTCTTCTTATTACCTCCAGATTGTTGTGAAGGGGCAGATTGAACTGCATTCACCTTAGAGATCTGAGTTTGGGGGTAGGTAGAGGAGAGTGTGGTCGATTGGGAAGTAGATTGAGTTTTGACGGAACCGATAACACCATCCGAATGAGATGAAGATGATGGCTTAGATGGATCAGTATTAGCTCGAGCAGCATTCGGAAGCAAATCATACAAAGTACCGGATTGTGAATAAACCAAATATAAGTACTGAGCCTGAGCAATGGCTTGTTCCTTTGTGACCACACAACCCATAGCGACATCACAAGCGATTGGGGGTAAAAGTGATTTAGTAAACCATTCCGCCAATAGTATATTAGGAATGACTACCTTGATCATCCTTCGTCATCTCCGCCACTCATGAATATGGTCAGAGATATGCACAAAGTTAGTTTGACGAAGAGAGGTCAAGAGTTCAGTACCTGTCTCATAGTGAATAGGTAGTTTAAAGTGCGTGAGGAAAGACATGGCAAGGGAATTGAAATCACGAAAAGAAGCATGTTGTAGTTCAATATACCACTTTTCTGCCGAGCCTAAAAGTGTTCGCTAAAAAAGACACAAACGTACAGAATCATCCATGAGGGAGTTTGATGAACACCACAAATGGAAATTCATCACATGGTTGTTTGGATCTTCGCCATATTTTTTGTCAAATTTCAGAATATCAGAAGGAAGTTTAGCTGGAATGATTGGCCAAACTGGTGAATGAAAAATAGGATCATTAGTTAACCGAGACAAGTCTGGGAGATCCAGAGTCGCAAGGAAAGGTAGTTGTCAGATAATTTGCGGATGATACTGGTGTAGCATAGGAACACAAGTAGGACCATAAACTGGGTTAGGTGGATAGTTGTAACTGGTAGGTCCTCCTACATATGGTTGTTTCTAGCGAGGATAATAAGGATTCGATGATGGATGAGAAACATTTGCATAACCTGGTGGGTTCTAAGCATTATAGGCCTGGTGGTTTGCTTTCCCATGAGGAGGATAAACATTTTTCCCTTGAGAATGGTAAGGAGTAGATCCCAGAGGCAGATACACATTATACCCATGAGGAGGATAATATTGTGGTCCCAGAGAACTCCAGGTGGTGTTTGGGATGCCGCCCAGATAAGATTGTCTGTAAGATGTTCTAGAAAGAATAGGATTTGATACCCCTCCTAATGGATTATGAGATGAGTACCCCCCAACGTGGGGTTAAATGAAAGTGCCTCCTGAAGATACTCCCCAGGATTATGAAGGGTTTCCAACAAATGAAGGTTGCCCCCCTGCCAACGGTGGATTAACGACCAGGGAATGACTAGCAAATGGAGGTTCCCTCCAGGAGGAGCATGAAAAGGGGGTTGTACCCCAAGAGGGGTAGGCTCGCCATGGAAAGGTAGTCCTCCAGGAGGGAAAGGTTCATTAGATCGTGGTTTCCCTTCAGCCAGTTGTGTTTGGCCAACATGGGTCTGCATTCTCAGGTGAGAAGATGTCCCAGCAGGATCATGTGGAACATGTGGAGTTGTAGAGTAAAATCTTGTAGAAACGGGGGTAGAGATTGAAGTGCCTTGGAGAAAAGTAGAGGTGATGAGTCCAGCATTAGGATGGACTTGTGCTGGTGTAACAGTAGGGTTAATAATCTGATCGACTGGGTGATTCATGGTTTTATCGGATGGTCCTGTTTCACTAGGAGGGTCATGAGGATGAAAGGGTTGTTGAAAAGATTCAAATTTTTCATAGAGATTGTGTCCCAATGAAGTCCTCCATATAGAATGAGAAAGTGTGGGATTAGTATCTACTACGGTGCTAGGACAAACAGGAGCCCTATACTCATCACCAAATATTGGTTCTGTGTATCCCATATATGTTTCAGTAAAAGTCCTCTCTGGTAATCATGGGACCTCTTCGTCTATGATGTTCCCAAGGGATTCTAAATGAACTAAAAGTGGTTCGAGAGGGGTTACCGACACAGATATAGTGGGATTTTCAACTGTAACCAAAACACCTTCTGAGTTATCTAACGGAGGAGCAATAACATTTCCAGCGTCAGATTGATTTTCTACCTCTCTATGGTAGTTGTCTTCTGGAGAGTTAGGAGGTAAGGGTTGATAGCCTTCTGGAGGCAACCCTTGCATCCTATGTGATCGAGGAATAACTTTATCGTCTACAAGATCAATTGTGGAGAATAACAGAACACACTAAAAATCTAGGGCCAACTAACAAAAATAAACAACATATGCTAATAAAATCTAGGAATCAACCAAGCAAACAAAACTTCTCTCGATGATCGTACTAGTTGGTGATGAAATCCAGCATCGCGTGATCAAGTCGAGAAGGGGATAGGATATGGTGGAATAGTTACAATGATGACCTGCTTAACAGAATTTCACCTTGGTGCAAGCTTCCATGCAGTAATTGTGGATTTACCCTCCAAGGAGCCCGAGTGAGTTTGACCAATGTCTATTCCAAGTATAGTGAGACTTCCCTTCACCGTAACCTTGTGTAAGTACCTAAAGATTATGGCAACTAAAGACACCAATTTGCAGTGAGTCCCTGGGTGGGTACAGTCGACACTCCAATCCGAAACGTATGGGAAGGGTAACAAGTCCGAAATCAACCCAAGAGGCTCCCACACATAATCGTGGGTATACCTTCAAGTGACCCCCAATATACGATCCGACCACTACAAACAATTGAACCACGGAGGGATAATCTCCATAATTCGCCCGAATGTGACCTCGTGTGTAACCCCTGTGTGAGAGGGGGATCCCAGAAAACCGATGCGACAATTGGATTTGACTCTCCCTAGCTCAGGATGCTAATGTTTGTTTTGAAAACTTTGGAGAGTTGTACCCATAGCCTAATCCAAAGTGCTAACCCTAGTCTACTGTTGGTGGAAGATCCTAAAAATAAAAATGTTCTAGATAGTTTTTAATTAGTGTTCATTTTACAGCTATTCTTTACTCAAAGGGTGTATGAAAGTGAAACTTATGGAATGATGACTCAATCCCCAAAAATTTTCATAAAAGATGATAAGCAATCGTTTCTTTTCAATGAATGCCTAATTAAGGGAAAGAGAAAGAGTCATTTTCACTATCAAACACTAATATGGAATGTCCTCAATCAATTTGTTCTCAATCGAATGTAATGCAATGCTAAAACATTTCAGAAATTCTTTTTAAAATGAAAACCAATCACTAATATGTATCTTTGTTGTTTATATGTGAATGATGATTAATTCAATGCAAAAACTTCTCCTGCCAACTACCCTTTCAGATCAAGGAGATTCAGACAAGCATAAGCAGATTTCGCACAAACAAAACACCCTCTTGCTATGATTGAAACAAGAAGCAAAAAGAAAACAAAAGATAACAAAGAGAATCAAGAAATCTCAAACAAAAGAAATATTCTTAAGAAAGATGACCTCAAATAACCAAATAAGATGATTCACAGATTTCTGATGCCCTTCACCAGAGTTCTCGCTCAGTCGGATAAGAGAGGGAAAAGTAGTGGATTGATTCCAAGTTCTCAACAACAGAAAAACTAAAAATAAGGAAGAAGGCCACAAAATATCAATAGAAAAGTGTTTATTTCTTAGAAGGAAGGATGTCAAATATCAATAGGAAGAAGCATTGAATCACAAAGAAGCTCAACAAGTGAAAAAACAGAGACTAGTCTTCAAAAGAAACAATTCTGGAAAGGATTTTTTGCAAAGAGAGGTTGGTGCTTTGGTGTAAGGGGAACCAGAGCATTATAATGCTCTGTCTAAGACCTTCAGGGATTTTTTTCACCCTGATAACAAGGTAGGGGAGCGCCAGGCTTCCACAACTCACAAAATTGTCCAAAAAACCCAAAATTTCAGTCAAACTTTGGCAATCAAGATGAATATGATGGGGTAAGGATTCAATCAACATATGAAATCAAACATATGGGGTGAACAAGATCTAAAAATAAAAAAGGGTTAGACAAGGTCTGTGAGGAAAACCAAAATTGAAAGTTTTGATTCGATCCCCAGTGAAGTCGCCAATTTCTATTGAAGGAAAATCTCCCTGCGGACAGGTAGATCTCCTCTTGAGAGCTAGACTCTTAACTCTTAAGACAGAAGATGCTTATCATGGACATTGAATTCCTTTTAGATCTAGATAAACTAATGTGTGAGGAGGAAGGAGAAAAGAAGTACCTTTTTACTGGTGTTTGTCCCTGCACAGTCCGAGTTGAGCTCCAATCTTACGCTCCTCGATAAGCCCTGTAGACAAACAAAAGTACAAACAATTTCCTACTCCACTGAGATTAGTTAGAAATAGATCTATCTATTAGAGACAAATTCATGTGAGATCAAACATAGATTTGAAAGAAACAATCCAAGCATATTATATTAAAGAGAACAACAACGAAGAATACTTACAACCATATATGTGAATGTAGTAGCTTCGTCAAGCCCTCCTTGTCCGAACCCTTTCTCAAACTGTCCACACACAGAATGTTGATGCTCCAAATGACATCTTCTTCATGAGATCATAAATTGGATGCTTCACCATACTTTTTTTTCTTTTTACCATGAGAAGGCCTATTTAAATAGGCTTGGAGAGGCCCAACCACTTGAGATATATTTGGGGTAAGTTGATGATTTTCCTCCTTTAGTTATGGATCTGCCCTAAGATCATGGCTTGACCAAGGATTCGAAACCAACCACCTTCAGATATTGAGGGGATTTTCCCTCAATTTTCTCAACAAACGAATTTTCACCCAGAATAGGTAGCACTCCTCCAAAAGGGGCATCAGAGCATTATAGCGCTCCCCAAAAGAAGGAAAGAAAGCATTGGTGTTATAACGCTCCCCCAAAAGGGTGGACCCATGACAGTGTATAGGGGAGTGCTCCTCTCTGAAACTCAATTTTTAGTGGTTCTTCCAATAGCAAGAGACTTGTATTTCTAGTAGACTGATTCCTCCTCTTCACAAATAATCTTTGAGGTGTCCTAACTGTCCATGTCATGTTGTTGGAGGCATGACATAGGCAAGAAGGTTGTATGATGTCAGCAACACTTATACACTTGCGGTCAAGATGCGACACTTGCGACACTAATGACGACACTTGCGCGAAGTGAGTAATTTTGAGATGTAACACCTTAGCAACTAGTTTGGTGGAAATATTTTTTTTTGTGGATAAGTATTCATGGTTGGCTTGTTCATGTATTATTTTTCTATTTTGTAATGTGTTAAGTGAAATGGATAATGAAAGAATTTATAGTATGCATTGTTATTTCCATTATTTTTTTGTATTTTAATATGAACTATATATTATATTGTTGTTATAGGTTAAATTTGGACTCATACATTGGTTATGGGGCAAAGAAACCTTGTTGGTAGCAATATTAGACCAAAGAAAGAATTTTGAGGATGATACAAAATGCAAAGAAATTTGGATTAGTCTAGAGTACACCATCACCTTAGTAAGAGTACAAAGGGGGTTGGGTGCATGATATTGATCCTTATTCTAATTGAGCTTAAGCCCCATGTTGGATATATTACACACTCACCTCACTAACCTAGTGATTGTTAATTATTTTTATACTATGTTTTCTAGTCACTGTGAGGCTCTCCTATTTTTTAGGCTTCAGTTTGACTTCAGCTAGGAGTTCAGTTAACTAGTGGAGGAAAACTCATACATGCAACAACTTATTTTATCACTAGGATGGTTCATATCTCATGCATGAGGCTAGGAGGGTGATAATCATGTGCATGCATTCTTTTCTCTCTTATCCACACATGTAACTTAGTTAACTAAGGTTCACCTTGACAATTGACTTAGACTAAGAGGTAGGAAAATATGGCTTCTATCATTGAATGTCTACATCACTCTAGATCACTAAATATGGTGCATTATCTTAGCCATGTAACTATATATGGAAAATTCACCTATTATATGGATTATTCATGTATTTATTACTCACTCATGTAATAAAATTAATATCTTCATTCTCGATTATTTCTCTCATTCTTTCTTTTTTCTCTCTAGTTATTTTTGCAAGCTTTGTGTGAATTTATCTAGCTAGTTTCTTTGTGAATTTGACATGGTATTAGAGCCTTGGGTTTCTAGGATGAAATTTCATTAGCACTTTATCTACAGGTATAGAAGATTGTGACAGTTTGTTGAGGGGAACTAAATCCCTTTAACTCAACAACAGGAACCAAACCTGCCACCGAGGCCCAATTAGACTGTGTAGCATTTGATAGTGGAATGGTTCTCCAGATCTGTTGGTCCAGCCAAATAATCGATGGGATTTACGTAGTGATTGACAGGATATATTCTTATGAAAGTTCCTCCTTCAGTTTAAACATTCTCTTTTTGTATTTTCTTTATTAGATGGGTCTGATAAAAAGATGTGTGCTAGTATAAACCAGCTAGGTGAAAGGGGAAAAACTCAACTACTGAAGAAGGTTGAGCTTGGGATGAACCTTGTGCTCAAGCATGCAGGAAAATATTTTCACACCTATGACAAGCCTAGTACTAATACATCAACTTGTCGGTATTCCAATTATTGACTGAGATACAATTATCGAAATAAAACATACATGAAACAAAATGATGGCAATAAAAATAGTTTCCTTAGCTCTAATCATTAATCACACATTAAAACAATGATTTTATTTTCATCATTAAGACAAGAACTACAAAAATATTGAATAAACTAACTTATCAATAGATTCATAAACTCGTAATCATTACAACATCCATTCATGAGTTAAAGTCGGAAATAATTCCTCCTCAGATGCAATCACACATGCCTTTGATGAAAAACATAAGTTTGTCTCTGGTCCTGAACAACACTTATCAATTAAGGTAGTTCCTAAATAGTTATTTACAATTCCAAAAATGAGGTTCTTTGCCAAAACCATCGACCTTTTCTAAAAGGTTGATCCTCTTATTTATAACAAATCATTAACTAAAAATGACTATCAAAAGTGCAATCTAAGTAAAACAAAACATTGCCACATGGCTCTTCCATCTCTCTGTCTTCTAAGAGTCATCAAATGGTTTCACTGAAGTGGATGACTCTTCTCATACTCTGACCATTTGACGAAGAGTTCCTCGCATGTGTTGGCATACAAGAATCTATGTTGGTCCATCGGGGCCAAAAGGATCTCCTTTACTTCTACTTCTCATGCTCAATACTTAACTATTTTGACACTTAGTTGTTGTAAAACTATTCAAGCCTTGATCAGCTGCTCCATGAACTGTTGTACTTGACCTGGCACCATGTTCACCACCTTTTCTATCTCTGCAGTCCATGTTGAGTCTAGTTTTGCATGTTGTTTGACTATGTCATGCAAGTCAACAAATTCCTCGGGTGAGAAGAATTCTGGGAGACTGATGTCTTTCATCTCCTGATTAATCTTGACCCAACTCCTTTCTCAATCAACCCATTTTTCTTGAATCTACCACTGAGGTTCTTGGTCCATTTTCACCTAGTATTCGACCGCCTTCCTTTTTTGATATATGTTGTTGTCCCTTAGCACCTGAATGTCATGGTCTTCGGAATCTCGACCCTTTTGAACCACGCTGATGTAATCAATTCTTTCCACTACTTGGTGGGCCTTCTTGTACTATATTTCCACATATTTGCAAGTCTCTAACGCCATAAGGGTGTCTTCTTGGAAGTCGTCTATCCCTACAGTGAAAAGGTGTTGTTCATTCATGAATTTTCTATAGGCATATTGGAACTCACTTCTCAAAAACATCGTGGCCTGTGTGGAGTCTTGATAGTATTTCACCAAATGGCACAGATGCTCCAACTCCTTTAGCGCAATGGCCAATTCCTCTTCATATTTTCTTGCTCTATCCAGGGTGGCATCTATGATCACCATCCCTGTGTATATAAGCTCGGATGTTTTGGCGTGCTCTGTCCTGATCAATTTTTCCTCTTTGGTGATGAGGATCAAACTGCCCAATGTAAGCCTCCTCTTCTTTGTGGTTCTCTTCATGATGGTTTTCCTCTTTCGGTCATAGGAAATTGCTTGTTTATTAGAAACCTCATCAACAGGTTCAGGGATTTGTTGTTCTCCCCAAGTTAGAGTATTTCCCAGGCTCCTGACTGTGTATATATATTGAAGACTGGGTTCTTGAACCTATTTTGTATGTCCCGATGGATTGACTTCTAGTTTTTGTTGATAGAGTGGTAAGGTATTGGCCAAAAGCGAGGAATCAGGGGCAGGTTTGGTACTTACTTGGTAATCGGATGTTGAAATGCCAATTTCCTGTTGTGTAATTTCTTCTTCCTGTTCACTCGATCCTAGCTCATCCCTCGAGATGTCCATTAGAGTTCCCAGTATGTCAAGTGGCTTAGCTTCTAAGGTGCTTTCTACCTCATTCTCTCTCTATGGATGGATTTGAATTGGACCATCGATGCCCGGGGTGGATTCTCTCTCAGGTTATTTCTCCTTTGCAATTTTCACTGGAGTGACCAGGGACACCTATAAACTCTCCTCATCATAGTAGATGGTTATCAAATCGAACAAGGGATTTGGTACACTTGTTCTCCTTGATGTCCTCACTATCTCGGGTTGGGTAGAAATTTCCCTTGGTGATCCGATCTATGGTGGTGGAACCTCAGGGATTTCTGCACTAGTGATTTCTTTAAGTCACATTGGCTCTAGTGATTTCGATTGGGTTATCAACATGAATCCTCATCATTTCTATCAAATCAGAGTCATTTTGCAATTGATCAATGATTCTCTGCACCCCTTTTAGCAAGAGTAATGCTCTTCTTTGTGCCTATGTTGTCTCTACCGCTCTGATTTCTCCCCTGGCTCTGAGGGCCTATTGAGACTACTTCTCTATTATTTCCACCTATTCATCCATGCTCATGGAATTGAACCTAGTCATGTTTGGGTTGTCCATTCTCCACACCACCTCGTCCCAGTCCTAGGCGCACTCTATGAAAATTTCATCCTCAAACTTATCATGGGCATACGAGCAACAGGATGATACTTGTGAAGCATGTTGGAGGACCAGGCCTTTAGGGTCATGCTTGCGGAATCGTCCTGTCAGGAACCTAAATTGAAGTTGGATCATCCCTTCTTGTTTGGCTTGAGTAGTATCCTTTACCAGATAAAACCCTACATGGAAAATGTAGGGTATGAATGCCTGCTTCTTGTCCTTAACCAATGTGGCATTATATCCCTGTAGGATGGTCTGATAGCAGATTTATCCCACAATAAGACAGTCTGGGACATGAGTGGATAGGATATGTGGTGCTTTGGTGGCCCTGAACACCTTGATATAGGTTGAGAGTTCATCTAAATACCAATGGCCTACCTTTTCCACCATTTTCTTGGATGTTGCAGATAATCTTGGGCACTCCTTCTTAAAAATATTAAAATGAATGTGAGCGATGAATTCATCGCATATGAGTGCGTAAGATTCTCTTTTCTTGTTCTCCCATAGTATTATGAAGTAGACATGGATTGGGAGCTTTACAACATGCCAACTTAAATTCATGTCGGCGAAGACATTCCTTGGGCACATGACATCGAGCAGGTACGAGGCCATGTATAAAGTGGGTGCTTCCCTTCTTTCGGCATCTGAGACTACTGTACATAGATGCTCAATAGTTTATAAATTATTGCTCCCCAATTGAAGATGCTCCCAAAGATCGCCACTATGTATGCCAAAGGCATCCATGCTTTGGAAAACTTGGAGCAGTTATTTTCTCCATATAGTCAGTAGATGAGATCCATCAACTAGATGAACGTATCACTTAGGTTAATCGTCCCATACCAACCATTTATCTGGTTAGTGAACTTCTTGTCCTTCTTCCACCATGAGGACATCAATCAACTGGTGTCATGGAATTCATAGAACTTGACCACAAATTCCTTGTTTAGCCATTTATATGGGTCCCTGAGCTAGTAGTATTTCTTGACTTCTATCGAGAGGAAAAATCCGACACACCCTCCATTCTCATCATTGATCAAGCACTTATTCCTGTCCATATGGTCGATGAGCCATTTCATAACCTCTATGTAAAGGAAAACTGGGGTTTTTCTTTCCACCATGTGTAAATGGGGCCGTTGGATGTTTGAGAACACCTGGTCATTGAGCACCCTCATGTCCGGGTTGCTTTGTGGGATATACTCTGGGTATTATTCTTGGCTAATTCTGTAGAAGAGATCCCCCCACTGTGGGAGAATTACTTTGGATCTGGTGCTTGATTCTATATCACTGAAGACTAGAGGCTTCTATGTTTATGTTTTAATGACAGGCTTCACCCTGGGAGCATACTCCAACTTCCTCGTGGTCCCAGAGAAGAACCTTCACCTGTTTTAGCTTCTTTTATCTTGGGTGCCCTTGGCGAGCGTATGGTGGTTGGATTTCTCAGAGACATCTTACATCCATCTAGAACATAGTTTAGAGACTATGCTAAAAAACCAAAGGCATATACAAATTATGACCAACAAATTGACAAAATTGAACACATACCTCTGCATCTTGTTAAACTTGGTTTTGATAATTGGAGGGTCAGTACAGTCTCGAGATGCTCTCTTTTCTCCTTCAGATGCTTTGGAATTCAAATTGTGTGTAGAATGATTTTGTTTCAAAACCATTATAGATATTTAAACAGGGATGAACTTACCTTGTCGCATCAACCATTCAATTCGGGTTATGAGTGTAATTTCATTAAATCTGCCACCATATATTCAAAGATGTTTAAAATTAAATTCATCGCGGGTTGATGGCATGGACCTGGGTGGTAATGTGGTCTATCGATGATTTCAAATTGTTGTTGTTTAATCGATGCACGAGGTAGAAACAAATGTGGTATCAGGCATTAAATGGTCTATTAAATGTCTAAATTCGATCATATATTGTGCCGCAAACATCCCATCATTTCTATCTTTCATTTGGTGGATCGGGGGTCGGGATTGTGCTTCAAACATTTTCATTGATATCTTCTTGCAAAATCTTCAACACCGATTGATATTTCCATAGAGAGACGACATGGAAAATCTGACTAGGAGGAGTGACTGGGACCCAGGAAACCTTAATATGACTTGGGACAAAACTAGGACACACGACCCCATTACGTGGTAAATACACATGGCATTCGATACCGATGACTTCATTTATTCGTTTTAATCAGAATCAAGACCTTCTTTAAGATATACGTTATAAAACCAAATCCTATCTTTTCGGCGCCAAAAAAGTATCAAGGATGGATGATCGACAATCAACCTACCCAAGTGCTCTCGGATCTAATCTCTCAAAAAAGTACCGATGCCGAAAATGCATCGGGGATTGAAGATCGACAATATACTTGTCATGGGAAAAAACAACTGTTTTAACTTTTCTGTATTTCCCCGACCCCGATAAAGAGCATGTGTCATCATCTGTAAGTGATTTCCTTACATCCTTTGTTAATGTCTATCCTTCCCATATTTTTGCCGATGTCGAAGGGGATCAGATATCTCTTGAAACTTTGTGTGAATAACTCACGCAAACCACAAATTCCTTCTGCCGATGTCGATGGGGATCGGTGCTCGATGATTGTTGTAACTGTGGTTCCCTTTCTTGCTTGAATTTTTCCGACGCTGAACCTGAGTGCGTTAGCAGTATATTCTCAATTCGAGCATTAATTTCTTTTAGACATGGGGTTTCACAAATTCAAACAAACTTGAATTGATGATAATATTCATGAAAACAACACAAAGATAAACCATTTCACATAGTGCAATCGATTCAGAAAGTGAAGAAAAAAAGTGGTACCCAAAAAGTGATAAAATTTCATAAGTCTTTTTAGGGTGTGTTGAGTGCTCAAAAAATGGTGACTTACTGGGATAAAGAAAAATATCTATTACTTCCCCAGGATTAGTTGATGCAGAAACTGGTTAAGAACTTAACTGGTTTGTTTTTTTATCAGAGTCTCTTCTATCCTTGCATTTGAACTTCCCTTGGTTCGTGAATCTGTGCCTGCCTATGGGGTTTCAACATTTATTCCACCTTAATTCCCTTTAACCATGACCCACGCCCTCTTTTGATAAGATTCGAGTAAAGCATTCACTAGAACCGGGCCTTTTAGTTATCATCATTCACTTGTTGTGGTGTTGCTCCACTGCCAGCGAGCATCCATAGCCCCGACATAGTCACCCCGATGTCACAGACCTTGCTCCACTGCCAGCGAGCATCCATAGCCTTGACAGATTTATCTGCATACCCTTTCCTACTTTTCACTCATTTGATATAATCGATTTATTTTCGGCAGAGATTCCCTGAGTGAGTGGGAGAGGAGGACGTCAGTTATCTACAAGATGAGATGGTTAAGGTGAAATTTTTCTAGCTCTGTCTTGAGGTACATGTGGTCCTTTCCATCTTACCATATTTCCCTTTAGGTTTTACCAGACCACCAGACAGACACTTCATCACTTGACAAGGTTGTTTATTTTAAAAGGTTAAATACGGAACTCCATTAAGATAACAACAATTCACCGAATGTTTCTTGTGTTGCATGTAAGCATGAGTCTGGAACTGATTTTTCTACACCATATTGATTAAGGTCAACAAATTCCTTGCAGAACACAACATTAAAGCACAAACAGTATGACAAAAAGAAAAAAAAAAGAAAAAAAAAGGACTCTGCAATCAACCTAAAATAAAATAACATGAAAACACATACTCTGTTTTTTTTTAACAGAAATATTGTTTTAGGGCTTGGCCATTCACCGGGAGGGTGTCAGGTTCCCCCCTCATATTTTGCAACCGATACGTGCATGCCCCAAGTTTCTCAGCTACTTGAAAAGGCCCGAGCCATAGATTTTGAAACTTCGAATGTTTTCCCTTCGACTCATTCACTCTGTCCCATTTCAGAACTAAGTCTCCTACTTCAAAATTCTTCTCTTTGGATTTATGCTTGTCAAACCACCATTTAATTATCTGTTGATGAGCAATGAAATTTGATTTTTATTTCTCCCTTTCTTCTTCCAACATGAGGAATGTATCAATTCTTTGTTGAATAATCAATGAGGTTTGTCCTCTAGAACTCTGATCAAGCTGAAGAGATGGAAGATATAGCCCATTCGGGAGAATGGCCTCTTGTCCATATACTAGAAAGTATGGGGAATTTCCAATAGATTCCTTTGGTGTTACTCTATCGGCCCATAAGGCATTATGAAGTGAAATATGCCAATTCCTCTGGTTGTCTACAACCATTTTCTTTAATATCCTCACTAGGTTCTTATTGGTTGATTCTTCCACTCCATTCCCTTATGGATAGTAGTTTGCATAGTATCTGATTATGATTCCTTTGTCTAGAGAAAAATTTGTTAATAAGGTGGAAGAAAAGTAAGTGAAATTATAAAAAATGAGAACGAAAGGCATACTGAACCTTGTGATCAGTTTTTTTTCTATGAATTGGATTACCATGTTTTCATTTACATGAGTCAGAGGGATGGCCTCTGCCCATTTCATGAAATAGTATGTAGTAGTCAGTATGTATTTATGTTGTTTTGAAGAACCTGATGTAATTTATCCTATGAAATATAACCCCCATTGCTCGAATGGTCTGGAGATGGCCATAGGTTGGAGTGGGACAACTTCTCTCTTTTCCCTCCCCGTGTTCATTTGACAAGATTTATAGTTTCTAGCGTATGTGTGAGCGGTGGTATTCCCTGGAAAGTGTCCACCTGCAGGACCATCATAGAGATCCTTCAGAACCTTGTCTGCATCTTCACATTCGGGACATATTAAAATTACCCCATCATAATTAACGCAGAAGAGCACCAAATTTATGAGGCGATATTGTGCCGATTTTAGTATGAGGACTCTCCTTTCCTTAGAGTTTATGTTTTCTGAGCAAGTCCCGTGATGCAGGAGATAAGTTAATTTCTCATACCAAGACTCCTACCCTGGGGGAACATATAAAGATTCAATACTTCATAATTCCAATTTATTCTCCCACCCAGGGTCTTCATTTACTTGGTCCTGGGCTTCAGTGACCAGTTTACACAATCCTTGTCCTTTAACCAGTTTGGTAGGTTTTATATCTAGATCAAATTCTTGGACCACTCCCATCCAATTTCCTCTTCTTTCCCCCATCTCCTGTTGAGTCAATAGGGATCAAACTGCAGGATGAGGCACAATGAATTTGGTGTGGTTTTTTAGGATGTATGGTCTGAAATGTTTTACTTCCTTGTACACTAGATAAGCCTACTTGTCTATAGTAGGGTAATTTAGTTCATCTCCTTGGATATTAGTGCTCATAAATGATACCAACGCCTCATTGTTGTCATCATCCTTCTGAGTCGATACTGTTGCTAACGATTGGTCGGAGCAAAAATTATAGAGGAAAACATCTTTTCTAAAGTCAGGACTTCACAACATTGGAGCTTGAGATATTGCAGTCTTAATATTGTTGAAAGCACTTTTCCGTTCATCATCCCACTTAAATTCAACATATTTGTGGATCATTTTTTGTAAGGTTTTGATATTTTCAACAAAATTGGGGGTAAAATTCCTCACAAAATTGATTTTCCCAAAGAAGGATTGCATAGCCTTTTTGTTGTGGGGTAAGGGAAGATGAGATATTTCCTTAATTCACTTTGGGTCTATGTGAATCCCTGCTTGGGATATAATATGACCTAGTAGTTTCCCTTCCTCGACACCAAAGATAGTTTTATTAGGGTTTAAATATATACCGTATTTCCTACACCTTTCAAAAATCTGGGTTAGGTGTTGGATGTGATCTTCTCTATTCTTTGAATACACAGTCACATCGTCCAAATAAACTACTACACATTTTTTTATTAGTCCCCGGAAAGATACGTCCATGACCCTTTGGAAGGTTACCCCTGCATTGATTAACCCAAAGGGGATGCGTTTATAAGAAAAGGTTCCCCACTTGGTTCAAAAGGTAGTTTTTAATCGGTCTTCCTCTGAAACTAGAACTTGGTTATAGCCTGAAAAATCATCCAGCAGGGGAAAGACCTCAGAACTAGACACAGTCTTCAAGAGTTGCTCCATCGGTGGGACTAGGTAGTTGTCCTTTTCGGATGCTTTGTTAAGGTTTTTGAAATCCACACACAGGCGGATATCCCTAGACTTTTTCTTGACAGGAACCAGATTTTCTACCCAGGCAGAGTGTCTAACCTGAAAGATAATTTTAGCATCTAGTAATTTCTTTAACTCATGCACATGAGGGGTTCCAGAGATGGGTGGTACTTCTAGAGCTTATGTTGGAAGGGTTTTACTTTGATTTTTAATAGGATTGTGTGTTGAATGATACAAGTGTCATAAGTCTTCAGATCACGATAGTAACATGCAAAAACATATTGATATTCTTTGAAAAGTTTGAGATAGGTCTTCCTTTCTTATTTAGACACTATCTTGCCTAGATTTATATTTTTAGGGTTTTCGAGGGTTCCTAGGTTTATAGTCTCGTACATGGGACAAGAGCTCCCTGTATTTGTGTTTGTTGACCCTTTTTTAGGGACCTAACCCCTCACGTAGGTAGAACAATATATTCAGATGTAATAAAGGTCAATATTAATAATGCCTTGCAATAAGGTAGAATAAGTCGAATGTAAGAAAACCAAATAGAAGCTTCTGCTTCTAGAAGGATCTTCCTCTAGATTGTTCTTTTGATAGACATATTTAGTATAAATAGGATTAGAGGGTATGAGAACCCTAGCTTGTATATTATTGTAATAGAGCTATGCTCGACTAGAGGTTCCCCTCGAAGAGGCAAGTGGGCATTGCTCTCAGAATCAAAGTGCTCTTTTTGGTGTTATTCTGATATCATTTCAGTGTTATTGTGGTGTTTTTATTGTTATATTGTTTTTTATTTGCCATTTCTATCATTTTATTTATGTTCTGCATACTTTTTATATATGGAATATTACAAGTGGTATCAAAGGACTTTGCTCGGTAGAAAATTGTGGGTTAATTTTATTTAGGGTAGAGACATATTCCAATGTATTTAAGCTACAAATATTTGTCATTACATGCATAAACCCATGGTTGAGGAATTCATACATGCAGGAAATACAAGTGGTACTTAAGCACACATTTGTTGGCCACCCTTGTGACCCCTGTTGGTACCCATTCGAGTAGTAGAGCATCAGACAACACATGTATACGGATCAATCTAGATTTCCTGAAGCCCTCTTTAGATAAACCGATCGACCACCTGACTACTATAGTGTCACCGAGAATAGCACTTGGGAAGATACTCTCTAGTACCTGGGTAGTCGGGTAGTATGACTAAGGGCATGGTATAGCCTCCTTAGTTAGTTCCCTGATATACTGGGTCAAGTACTACTGTTGGACCCCACACATATATTAGAGAGCTATAGCATAGGGAAAACCATTATCTATAGAACCCTTGAATACCTAACCCTTGGGATGGAAACAAAACATAAAACAGGCAATATCTATTACTACACAACTGCGTTTGAGTTTCCAAATCACTACACATTTCTTCCTGGTTAAGCATTTGGGCATTTCATCACTGCAGTATTCTTCAGACCAGAGTATAACTCCGCAGGTGTAAAAAAAAAAGTTGGAAATTTTTGCACCATTATTTGAGACCTATTCCATTGGATTTATCTCTTCTCCCTTATCACATTCATACCTATCATTTTTCAGCAAAAATTGTTACCCCACCCACCCCTTTTCGGTTCCCTTGTCATCATGGCCCATACCTATAGCCAAGACTTGGAAACTCACTTCAATACCTTGCAATCTAATTTTACAGAGACCCAACAAGAAGTGAGACAACTCAGTGCTAATATTGCCACCATCAATCAAAACATGCATTCCTCCATTGTCGCATCAATCACCGAACTCAAAGCAGACCTCAAACAAAACATGACTACCCAGCTTGAATCTGTCGTTTCGATGATCTACACGAAGTTTCACATCCCTGCAGATCCCCCTTTATCTGACCCACCTTTGCATACCGAAGCTGAAACTTCCTCTCATTCCCATAATTTTCAACACCATCACTTTCAGCATCACCTACACCTTCCATGGGTGGATGTGACCAAATTTGATGGCTCAGATCCCATTGGTTGGGTAACTCAAATGGAACATTATTTCTCTTTGTATGACATTACAGATGATTTGGCCAAACACTGGTATGGTGCTATCCATCTAGATCAAGAACGTTGGCAATGGTGGCGATGGATAAAATCTGCCTGTCAAGGGTATGTTGCTTGGAAACACTTTGTGGCAGATATTTATGAATGCTTTGACACTAACACCAACCATTTAGGTCGTTTGACAAAGTTGAAACAATCTGGAACAATGGAATACTTTATAGACACTTTTGAGCGACTGGATTTTCATACAGAAGGCATGTCTGATGCTTTTTCCGAGAATTTTTTATCAGTGGCCTCAAGGATGAGATTCATGCCCATGTCCTCATGGATCAGCCTCAGAGTTGGGTGGAGGCTACTAAAAGAGTTAAGGAAGAAAAACAAGTTGTCTCTTCTCAAAACTAGAAACCATCCTTTATTCCTCGCACTAAACCAGTAAATCCCACTACTCCCTCTATTCCACCAGAGATCCAAAAATTGACCAGGGTTGAAATGGATGAACACCAACTCAAAGGCCTTTGTTATAATTGTGATGACAAATATTTGCCAGTCCACAAGTGTAAGGAAAAAAATATTTTTATGGCCATCTCGGAGGATATTTCGGAAGAGGATGTTGAAACTCCCCTTGTGTCTGAGTCACTTGAAACCACTAACATAACCCCTCCCTCAGGCCCTCCCGAAGTAGAACCGGTCATTTCCCTAAATGCTCTCGCTGGCTTCTATGCTCCCCAAACCCTCAAGATAATTGGTTACATCAATCATAGGAAGGTCATCATTATTGTTGATAGTGGAAGCACCCATAATTTTATTCATCGCCGCATTGCCCAAGAAACTCATTGCTATATCCATGCAATCAATAATTTCCAAATCATGATTTCCAATGGTGGCTCCATGAAATGTGGAGGGTGTTGTGAAAATGCGCATCTCCAAATTGGTGACTACCACCTGAAATATCATATGTTTTCTATTGACATGGGTGGTTGTGACATTGTGTTGGGTGCAGACTGGCTAAGGACTTTGATTCCCATTCTCATGGATTTTAAGTAATTAACCATGCAATTTGACTAGGAGGGCCAACAATATAAGTTCCAAGGCATCACCATTGGTTCACATGATATCATTAGTTACCATCGCATGGAAAAGCTACTCAAAAAAGGTCATTCGAGCATTATTTCCCAACTGCATTCCATACAAGCAACTGAGACACCCTTTGTGCCACAAGACTTCCAATCCATCCTCTCTAAACATCAAGTGCTCTTTTCCACTCCCCAGGGACTCCCTCCTTCCCATGTTGTTCAAGATCATTCCATTCCCCTTGTACCATGAAGCCTTCCTCCCAATATCCATCCCTATCATCACCCCTTTTCCCAAAAAAATGAAATTGATAAAATGGTTCAACTGCTTAATGCAGGCATTATCCGCATGTTGAGCACTCAACACACCCTAAAAAGTCTATGTGAATTTCTACTTTTTGGGTACCACTTGATCGTTTGCATTGTTTGTTTTCACTTCAGTATGAAAATGATGCCTACGCTTATCTTTTATGTTTCATGTTTTAATTGTTTAAGGTCTACTTGAACATACAACATAGAATCATCTTAACTTTAAATGGGACTTAACAACTACTTAAGCAATTGACCGTCTAAAGCTTTCCCCAACACGCTTAGGAAGTTTGGCATCGGTAAAGATTAAAGGTGAAGAAAATCACTTGAGAAGTTCAAAATAGCCGAGCGTCGATCATCATCGGCGTCGGCCGAAAAAAGTCTTTCTTTTCTACGAATGAGGCTCGACAGGAATATTGTCGAAAACCGTTATGTTTGGCTTTGGCAGGAAAACAAAAAATGTAAGCATCGCGCAAGGAAAGGAGTGGTATCGCCAACCCCCAATTCCCAATACGATTTCGGCGTCAGAAATTTACAAAATGATAATCTACAAAGAAAAATACACATTATTTTCCCATTTTAATGCCGATCCCCAATGTCATCCAAACATCGGAAACCATAGTATCTAGCTCTTTTTAGTTCTTTCAACATGAGAGAAGTCCCCAAGTGAAATCCTTACCCACCTGTCGAGTGCTAATTCTTATGTTTTAAATATTGTAATAACCCCGAGTTAATAATGCCACGTCAGCATCAATCGACATTGGAAGTTTTAAAGGAAACATATCAACAAACTTACAAGGCAACTCAGAATAATAACAATTATAAAATCCCTTATTTTGTGCGAAAACTTAGATAAGAAAACACGGTAAATTTACATACAAAAGGGAACGTGATACATTCAAAACACTTTCATTTTTTTTCATATAAATTAAATTAAAGCTTGGGGTACATACAAATAGACACCACCGACATCTTGACTAACCGGCTCGCTCACAATGAGAATATAAAAACCCTTACAACAAAAAGAGGAAAATGTCAAGTGTCACTTCAAAGAACGCCAAGCAAGATCCCACCCATGATGTATCTCCTGCACACGAACTTTCTTCCGAACTACTCCTTGCGCCCTGCAGTGTTTTTATTTTCCTCTTTCGTTGTCATCCTCTGCGCCTCCCATAGCTGCACAATTGTATATTATGCTTCCCAAATCCGTCTCTGGAGCCAAACTGTGCTTCCTTTGTGACCTTGCGACGTCGATATCTCCTGGTTCTTCGTCGCTAGCTGGCTCCGCAACTCTCTATTTTCTTGGTAGATTTCGTGTATGGCAAGTTGGGCCCGCTCTAACTGCCAGATGGGAATCTTAAAGGGAGAGCCTGGTGCCTTTTTCCCTCCCTTTCATCTTCTGCTTCCTCTACTAGTAGTCCTGACAGGCTCGAACTAGTTAATGAGCATCGTAGACCCCTCAACTGCTAGAGGTACACTTAGCTCAGTCGAGAGGCGGTCTTCCTCCCTTTTTCCCATATCTTTCCTAGGCC
Organism: Picea sitchensis; assembly: GCA_010110895.2. NCBI lineage: Eukaryota > Viridiplantae > Streptophyta > Pinopsida > Pinales > Pinaceae > Picea > Picea sitchensis. Next base: position 92,126 of record SNQJ01S0063072.1, on the reverse strand, counting down.
TTCCTCTTCTCTATGGTGTCTGCTCCTGAGAGGGCATGACCCCCAGCATATATCTTTTAGACGTACTTCTCTCCAACCCCACCTCCACCAAAGACACTGACATTGTTTCTGAGCAAAGGCTTGTACCTCCAGTTGGAGCTTCAGGGACACTGGAATCCAATAAGAAAGAGTCCCAAGTACGCTGGGGCTCAGACCTGGCACTCTGGCTACCTCGCAAACCCCGTCCCTTGTTTTAAGGGGATCCCTTAGTGAAAAAATACAGTGGCTTAGATGTCTAGGGATGGTAAAGGACTACCACATGGAGTTCCTCCAGATTAAACTCACAAGACGAGTGTTACAGAGATATAAACTCAACATATGCGTAGAATTACCCACAGAACTCCTAGAATTTATAGCAGAATGAAGAAGCGAAACAGAGCATGCCAAAAGAACACTCATGCCTCGTGACAGGATGGCTTAAATATTTGATGTGTCACAGCTTCTGAACGGATGCAATCCAGAACGCATAAGACGTCGTCGATCGGAGTTGCAAGGAATATACAATATGATCATTCCAATCTCTCTAAACTCCCCAGTTTCCATTATTAATGAATGATAGTTGACACACTTGGTGATACGACCTTTGGAGGCATTTAACGACTTCCTTATTATGGTAATTGACCTTTTGGGAGCGTACGTGCACACGCTCGACTCTGGCATCTTTTCCCAGCCCCAAAGGTTGAGTGACCACTGTGACGGTTCTGACGCTCATATCTGTCGTACTTTATTTGCCATGCTATGGCGCGTTGACGTAACTCATTTAAACTGAAGAGGAGTGGCGGCGTGGACAAAGACATCATAGGTCATGTAAAGGGGCAATTGGGATCATGTAAGTATTAAACAATCGAGGCTAACGATCTCCATAGGTACACATCGATCCATTTTTTTGTTTGTATCTTATATTATATTACTTGATCACTAAACTACCTCAACCCCGATTGCAAGAAATATTCCTTGATTACCAAACAAATCTTTCTTCGTGATATCACCAAAGAACTCTAAAGAAACACCGAATCGGAATAAAAAGAGAGATGAAGGACGTTGAGCTCTCGGAGTTCGGCACCCCCAATAAATTTATCGACCTGAGCGACGTGGTCAAGTTTCATTTTGAACAAGACTTGCTATGGACCGAAGAGTTCACAAAGATAATCGATGCAAGGCCAGGGCAAGTGCAACAATTCGTAGAATATCCGATTAGAGCCCGAACCATGTTATACTAGTTGAACTCCAGTTTAGCAAAGTACCGGGCGCATGCAGTGGACATCAGGGGAATATATGCATCTCCGATGGAACAAAACAAATTTCCATGGGCCCAAACTTGTGAAGAACTGTTTATCAGCGGGTCTGAATACGAGAGAAGTCACCCTTTCAAAGAAATATCTTGGGGTGACTGTTAAAGAAACTATTAGAAGATAATGCCACGTGGTGATTTTTTCTTTGCTTAAACTGCACTTAGCCATTAATTTCAGTTAAGATTTATATTATAAATAAAGACATCGACCAATTAGTTAAGGGTCTATGGTTGTTGTAAGAACTCTTTAGTTTTGGTTGTGGAGAATTATTTTGAGACTGCTATGAATTGAGAAGTCCTTCTAGACCAAATACAAGATATTTTCATCAAACGCATGTGATTGGACTTGGAGAAGAACTACTTCCTATCCTGTTTCGTGAATTATACAGTAATGAGTAAGAGAAATTGATTATGTTGTCAAGTAATCTGGTGCAATGTTTTGATGTTATTTTCCTTAATGATGAAGATAATTCGTTGTGTTATTATGTGATGAATGGTTATGGTAGATGAATTATTTTGCTTGCCATGATCTTATTTCTTATGTGCTTTCTTTCTGATAATTAGTTTCTAAGACACTAATTGGATGCTCACATGGTTAATGTATTAGTACTAGGACTGTGGTATAAAATCACTATCTGCATGTTTGAGTAGCGGGTTATCCCAAGCTAAGCCTCTTCCCCAGTAGTTAAAACTTAATACTGTTTTTTTTCAAGTTGGTTTATACTGGCTTTCATCTCTCATACCAGCCCAACCCAAGAGAAAATACAGAATAAAATAGTCCTAACTGAAGGAAGAGCCTTCACAAGAAAACACAAAGCCCATCGATAAATTGGTCGGATCGCAAGATCTCGAGAACCATTCCATATTCAAACATTGCAGAGTCTAATTAGGCCTCGGTGGCGGGTTTGGTTCCTACTATTGAGTCAAGGGATTTAAGACCCATCAACATAATTGGTGCTAGAATGAGGGCCTGAGAATGATCGGCTGAATATATATTTTATCTAGCATTTCAAACAACCTACAGATTCGTAACAACCCACATGCATGGCTAGTCCTTCACAAGACAACCCACACACATTGAGTATTCCCAAAACGGATAACTCACCCCATCCCAAGGAAGAACAATTATTTCCCAAAATACCTTACGCTCTTCCTCACAAGGAATTAGATAAGTTTAGAAGACTTACAAGATCCTACGCCCGACAGATTGGTGTGTTGACCGTAGCCCCGATACTTCCTCGAAGAAAACAAATAAGAAAACCAGTGGTCAATACTCTTGACTAAGCTTTCATACACATGGTAGAAGACTTGATAGAATTTGCGATCACCGAAATTGAACACCCTCTAAATATTATCCTTGAAATCCCGTCGGTGACGTCTTTGAGCATGAAGAATTTTTGGAAGAAGAGGAGTTCAACTCGGATTCTGAAGATATGGAAGGTAATAACAATCATGAGGAGGAAAGAGAAATCCTACTTCAGAACAACCAACCTTGGTTGGTCGGAGACATCGTGGTCGTCCCTGGACAAGTACATAATATTCCCCAGCACCCAGAGAAGTTGCTTCCCAAGTACAACCCCGAAACTTCATGTTTACTTGAAGATCATATCAAGAAGTTCATATCAGACTTATGAATGTTCAACATGAATACGTAGTCTGTAGAACTTTTCCCTACACATTTGAAAATTCAGCTTCCATGAGGTATTTTAATTTGCCAGTAAGATCTATAACCAGTTGGACTAAGTTCCATAAATATTTTCTAGATAAATTTATGAAAGAAACTACTACGAGACATTTGATGGTTGAGTTATTCATAGCCACCATGAGTCCAAAATAGAGGGTCAAATATTTCAATCAAATGTTCACGACCATCTTAAACAAATTCCATACCACGACAAAACCAACTCAAGAGTTACAAATCGAGGTGTATGCTAACGCGCTCTCGGCTTCCATTTCTATGTTTGTAAAAATAGCCGCTAAGAAAACCCTGGAGGAAAATTTTGAAGAGTCCAAGACAATATAATTCTAGATGAAAGGATGTAAAGAAGGCCAGGCCTCTCTAGTAAAATAACAAACCCAGCCCCCTCCCAGGAGAGGACTCCTTTTGACTAGACCACCGTGGAAACCAGCTGAACAAACTCCCGACAAGGGTAATGGGGATATAGAAGATCTACAATGCATGGTTAAGAAATTATCAGATGAGATGATAGACATGAAGAGAAATGCAGGAGAGGGAAACCAAGGCCAAAGGCCCTATAAGCCTTTATTTAAAAGAAACCCGCTTTTCAAAGCAAATGAACCTCCCCCAGCCAACTTAAATATTGATCTAGGGAATGTCGCGTCTGATTATTTATGTACTTATCACTAAGAAAACCACTCTAAAAGAGACTTTCCTCAATGGGTACATGCCATGAATTTGATGGACAATTGTTTTCTAGACGAAGTCTCCCTCACCAAACAACCAAGCAGTTCGTTTATGAATATTGCTGACCAAGAAGAGATTGACCCACCACGAGATACAACCATGTTGATATGGGATCCCGACCTGATCATGCCTTTCGATGATCTGTTTGAGTCTTAGGAACAACCCATGGAATTTTCGGTGATACAGACACACAATAAATGTCTGCCTAGCTCGAAATATGTCAACACCACTCATGCCTCGAAAAGTAAGTTAACTCCTGATCGCCCGAAAACATCGTTTTCTCCTGGTAAAAAACATATAAGAATTCATACCCAGGAATCACCCAAACTATATTACAATGTGGTCGAAGATTTGAAGAAGCTAAAGGATAATATTTTAGTTATGGACATATGTAGGATCCCTCAACAGAGAGACTTTCTGTTACAGGCTTTGAACTCTGTGGAAAACCCAATGGCGGGTAATGGTCCAGAAAGAAATTTGTCTCCCACAGATCCAGTGGGAAAACCAAATGTGAACACATGTTCAGGAGATAGAAAGGAAAAACCTTTTGTCCCCCCGTTCCTCTTAACATTTGAAGTCTTCAATAGAAACCTTGACAATTGTTTGGTAGATTCTGGAGCGTCCTCCAATGTCACGCGCTTGTTTGTTTGCAAGAAATTAAATGTCATTCCTTTCAAGAGTGATAAACATGTCATACAACTGGACAAAACCCAGGTCAAGGTCATATGAGAACTCAAATATGTGATGATCATAATATCTACACACCCCACATTTGTGCAAGTGATTGACATTATTGTAGTAGATATCCCAGAGGCATATGAGATATTACTGAGTCAAGATTGGTTTGAAAAGATAAATGAATACTTCAGTACAGACTGGGCACACCTCTAGCTACCACTGAAAGGATACAAGAACATTATCAAAATCGATAGAGAGAGATATCTGAAACATATGATCATTGATCTAGAAACCCCGAACGAACCCTCATCCACAGATTTCCCCATACTGGGAAATTATTCCTGTGATTCCTACTTCAGAGACTTTGCTCCTATCTTGTCCAATCTCCCTCTTACCCAAAACTCTGAAATAGGCTTTCAGGATAAATCGTCGACACGTAGTAAAGGTCCACCTGGATTGAAAGATGTCAACACCACTCATACCTTGAAAAGTAAGTTAACTCCCGATCACCTTAAAACATATTTCACTCCCAGTAAAAAACCTATAACCATTCATACCCAGGAATCGCCCAAACTATATTACAATGTGGTCGAAGATTTGAAGAAGCTAAAGGATAATATTTTAGTTATGGACATATGTAGGATCCCTCAGCAGAGAGACTTTCTGTTACAGGCTTTGAACTCTGTGGAAAACCCGATAGCGGGTAATGGTCCAGAAAGAAATTTTTCTCCCATAGATCCGGTGGGCAAACCAAATGTGAACACATGTTCGGGAGATAGAAAGGAAAAACCTGTTGTCCCCCCATTCCTCTTAACGTTTGAAGTCTTCAATAGAAACCTTGATAACTATTTGGTAGATTCTGGAGCGTCCTCCAATGTCATGCCCTTGTCTGTTTGCAAGAAATTAAATGTCATTCCTCTCAAGAGTGATAAACATGTCATATAACTGGACAGAACCCAGGTCAAGGTCATATGAGAACTCAAATATGTGATGATCATAATATTGACACACCCCACATTTTTGCAAGTGATTGACATTATTGTACTAGATATCCCAGAGGCATATGGGATATTACTGAGTCGAGATTGGTCTGAAAAGATAAACAGATACTTTATTACAGACTGGGCACACCTCTGGCTACCACTGAAAGGATACAATAAAACGATCAAAATCGATAGAGAGAGATATCTGAAACATACAGTCACTAATCTAGAAACCCCAAACGAACCCTCATCCACAGATTTCCCCATACTGGGAAATTATTCATGTGACTCCTACTTCGGAGACTTTGCTCCTATCTTCTCCAATGTCCCTCTTACCCAAAAATCTGAAATAGGCTTTCAGGATAAATTGTCGATATGCATTAAAGGTCCGCCTGGCTCGAAAGATGTCGACACCACTCATGCCTCAAAAAGTAAGTTAACTCCCGGTCACCCGAAAACATCTTTTTCTCCCAGTAAAAAACCTATAAGCATTCATACCCAGGAATCTCCCAAACTAGATTACAATGTGGTCGAAGATTTGAAGAAGCTAAAGGATAATATTTTAGTTATGGACATATTCAGGATCCTTCAGCAAAGAGACTTTCTGTTACAGCCTTTGAACTGTATGGAAAACCCGATGGCGGGTAATGATCCAGAAAGAAATTTGTCTCCCACAGATCCGGTGGGAAAACCAAATGTGAACACTTGTTCAGGAGATAGAAAGGAAAAACCTTTTTTCCCCCGTTCCTCTTAATGTTTGAAGTCTTCAATAGAAACCTTGACAATTGTTTGGTAGATTCTGGAGCATCCTCCAACATCATGCCCTTGTCTGTTTGCAAGAAATTAAATGTCGTTCCTCTCAAGAGTGATAAACATGTCATACAATTGGACAGAACCCAGGTCAAGGTCATATGAGAACTCAAAGACATGATGATCATAATATCGACACACCCCACGTTTGTGCAAGTGATTGACATTATTGTAGTAGATATCCCATAAACTTATGGGATATTACTGAGTTGAGATTGGTATGAAAAGATAAATAGATACTTCAGTACAGACTGGGCACACCTATGGCTACCACTGAAAGGATACAAGAACATGATCAAAATCAATAGAGAGAGATATCTGAAACATACGGTCATTGATCTAGAAACCCTGAACGAACCCTCATCCACAGATTTCCCCATACTGGGAAATTATTCCTGCGACTCCTACTTCAGAGACTTTTCTCCTATCTTGTCCAATGTCCCTCTTACCCAAAACTCTAAAATAAGCTTTCAAGATAAAGCGTCAATACTGACAAGAGACACCCTCTTCTATCGAAACCTAATGCTAGAGCTTGTGAAACAAGGAACTAATAAGGAAAAAGAAAGGAGCGATTGTCATTCACATATTTGGACCCTCTATTTTGATGGATCTAAATCGCAAGAAGGGTCGGGATCAAGGTGCATCCTCATCGATAATGAAGGTAAACGTCATTTCTTGTCTTGTACACTAGAATTCGAATGTACCAACAACACTGCCGAATATGAAGATCTAGTACAAGGATTAAAGAAAGCCATAGATTTGGATGTCAAAGAATTGAATGTTTTTGGAAACTGTGAAATTATTTTTACACAAGTAAGAAATACTATACATTGCAATTCTCCTCACCTTAAGAACTACCAAAAAGAGGTGCATAGGTTAATAGAGTGCTTTGAGGCTTTCAATATCACTGCAATTCCCAGAGAAAAAAATATACTTGCTAACTCCTTGGCCATAGCCACTTCCAGGCTATCTCCTTTAGAGGATTATGAAGCCTTCCAATTCACTGTGGAGCTGCTCTACAAACCGTCAGTACCTAATAACATTTCCATTTAGAAAGTATTTGAAGGATATGAACAGATCATAAACTTCTTAACCAACCAATACAATTTCAAAGATCTCGCTATTGACAATGAGGAATTCCAAGAGAAATCAACAGAAATTGATCCTCATAAATGACAACCTATGGATAAATAAAAGGATCACACAATCCTGAAAGGGATAACTAATCTAGAAAATCTATTTGATCTAAAAGAGTGATTTAAGGGACCTAAAAATGGAAAGACTGGTATCTCTTGTCCCCTACATGAAACTATAAATCTTGGGACCCCAGAAAACCCAAAGAATGTGAATCTCAACAAGAATATATATAAGGAAGAGAGGAAGGCCTACCTCAAATTATTCAAACAATACCAAGATGTCTTTGTGTGGTCCTATAGGGATTTGAAAATGTATGATACCCGCATCATTCAACACACCATCCCGTTAAAACCCAAAGTGAAACCTTTTCAACAGAAGCTCTGAAAGTATCACCCATCCCTGGAACCTCTCATGTATCAGGAATTAAAGAGGCTTTTATATGCCAAGATCATTTTCCAGGTTAGGCATTCTGCCTGGGTAGCGAATCTTGTTCTGGCAAGGAAAAAGTCGGGAGAGATCCGCCTATGCATATATTTTCAGAACCTCAACAAAGCTTCAGAAAAAGACAATTATCCAGTCCTGTTGATGGAACAACTCTTGCAGACAGTGTCTGGCTCGGAGATATTCTCTCTACTAGATGGTTTCTTAAGTTACAACCAAGTATTGGTTTAAGAGGAAGATCGTTTAAAAACCACCTCCTGAACCAAATGGGGAACCTTCGCTTATAAACGCATGCCTTTCATGTTAATCAACGTAGGAGTGACCTTCCAAAGGGCCATGGATGTATCTTTCTGGGGACTAATCAATAAATGTGTGGTAGTGTATCTAGATGATGTAACAGTGTCTTCGAAGAATAGAGAAGAGCACATCCAACACTTAACTCATATTGTCGAAAGGTGTAGGAAATACAGTATATCCTTAAACCCTAAGAAAACTATCTTTAGTGTCGAGGAAGGTAATTTGTTAGGTCACATTATATCTCAAGCAGGGATTCTCATAGACCCTAAAAGGATTAAGGCCATAGCTCAACTTCCATTACCCCATAACAAGAAAGCTATGCAGACCTTTTTCAGGCAAATCAATTTTGTGAGGAAGTTCACTCCCGACTTTGCAGAAATTATCAAACCCTTACAAAAGATGATTCACAAGGATGTCGAATTTAAGTGGGATGATGAGAGAAAAGATGCCTTCAAGAATATCAAAGCTGCCATATCTCGGGCCCTGGTGTTGTGAAGTTTTGATTTCAATAGAGACTTTTCCCTTTATACTTTCACCACGAACCAATCGCTAGCTGTAGTTTTGACTTAGAAGGATGATGACAACAATGAAGCCCCAGTGTCATTTATGAGTACTAATATTCAAGGAGCTGAGCTCAATTATCCTGCTATAGACAAACAAGCCTACGTGGTGTATAAGGAAGTAAATCATTTCAGGTCTTACATCCTCAAGAATCACACTAAAGTAATTGTGTTGCACCCTCCAGTCCGATCCTTGTTTACCCAACAAGAAATGGGGAAAAGAAGAGGGAACTGGATGGCAGTAGTCCAACAATTTGATCCAGATATAAACCCTGCCAAACTAGTAAAAGGACAAGGGTTATGCAAGCTTGCAGCCGAAGCCCAGGATCAAGTAAATGAAGATTTTGGATGGGATAATGAAATGGAACTATGGTGTGGTGAAGTAGCATAGATCTCCCCAGGACAAGACTCTTGGTATAAGGATTTAACTTATTTTCTACATCATGAGACTTGTCCCGAAAACCTCAACCCTAAGAAAAGGAGAGCCCTCAGATTAAAATTTGCACAATATCGCCTTATAAATTCGGTTCTCTTCTGGATAAATTATGATGGGGTACTATTAATATGTATCGAACATGAAGACACAGACAAAGTGTTGAAAGAACTCCATGATGGCCCCGATGGGGGACATTTTGCAGGAAACACCACCGCTCATAAATTTCTGAGAGCCGGATATTATTGGCCCACCTTGTTCAAAGACGCTCATACTTATGCTAGAAATTGTAAGACTTGTCAAATAAGCGATGGAAAGGAGAAAAGAGAAGCAGTCCCACCCCAACCTGTGACTGTCTCTAGGACTTTTGAGCAGTGGGGGTTGGATATCATAGGAGAAATTACACCTAGCTCTTCAAAACTACACAAGTACATTCTTACTGCCACCAACTATTTTACAAAATGGGAAGAGGCCATTCCTCTAACTCATGTAAATGAGAAAGTAGTAATCCAATTCATAGAACAAAAATTGATCACGAGGTTTGGTGTCCCTTCTATTCTGGTCTTTGATAATGCATCTTACTTTTCTTCCACCCTATTGACGGATTTTTCTTTGGACAAAGGAATAATAATTAAGTACTCTGCAAATTATTATCCCCAGGGAAATGGTGTGGCAAAATCAACTAATAAAAACCTGGTAAGAATATTAAAGAAGATGGTTGCAGATAACCAAAGAAATTGGCATAATCTACTCCATAATGCTCTATGGGCCGATAGGGTCACACCCAAAAAAGCTATAGTAAATTCCCCGTACTTTTTGGTCTACGGGCAAGAATCCATCCTCCCAAATGGACTGTATCTTCCTTCTCTTCAATTAGCCCAAGATTCCAACAAAGAACCCTCATCAGCCATTATTAAGAACCAAATATCAATATAGCATAGAAAAACCTCAGAATAGTACTCAATGCCTTGAAAAAGAGATAAATTCAGATAATAAGCCTCTTTGAGGGGGCAACCTCCTTATGCCCACATAAATGTACAATTACTAGATGATTCAAAATGAAAATGTATACTTGGTATATATAGTAGAGTAGGAGGTATAATTACAACTAATGGAATAAATCCGACATAAATAAAAAACCATTACTACTGTAATATGCCCCAATTAAGGGGTAATGAGCCACTATTTAGGGCTTAACATGCCCCTCCACTTGAGACAACTGTTTTCTGCAACGCTTGAGTAAATTTGGATGCTTCTATATAAAAGACTCATCTTCCCAAGTGGAATCTTCAGCCAATAGTTTCCTCCATTTGATGAGATACTCCGAAATGGATCTATTCCTCAACTAGAGAATTCTTGTGTTAGTGATGGCTTCAGTCTCCAATATGTTTTTTCCTTCCTCATCAAGTTCTGGAAATATAGTTTGAATTGGGATCTTGTCCCCTATAGCCTTCTTTAAGCATGAAACATGGAAAACTAGGTGTACTCATGAAGATGCAGGAAACTCCAATTTGTATGCCATAGTACCAATCTTTTGCAACGCCTTATAAGTGCCATAGTACTTTGGTGATAATTTATTATCCTTCTTGGCTTTCTTGAGGGACATATGTTTGTATGGTCGTAGTATTAAAAACACCCAATACCCTACTTCAAAACTTCTTTCACTACGATGTTGATTTGCTTGTTGTTTCATGCGATTTTGTTCCATGGTCAGGTTGTCCTTTAATATTTGGAGAACTTGTTGTTGATGCTCGATGTGATCTTCCACTGCTTGAACCTTATATTTTTCTTTTAGAGAAGAAGTGATGGAAGGAGGGTGGTATCCATAGAGGGCCATAAATGGGGTC